>CAUYQV010003822.1:0-131968 GCA_963574575.1 Galagoides demidoff
TCTGTCTTCCTTAGGAAAGGTCCTATTCATGTCTCTTGCCCAGTGATAGATGAGATTGTTGGGAAATAAATATAGAGAATCCTCAAGGAACTCAATTAAGCCTCCCATTTAATCCCTTAATCCCATTACTAGACATCTACCCAGAAGAAAAGAAATTATTTTATCATAAGGACATTTGCACTAGATTGTTTATTCGGCTCAATTTACAATCGCCTAGATATGGAAACAACCTAAATGCCCACCAACCCAGGAATGGATTAACAAGCTGTGGTATATGTATACCATGGAATACTATTCAGTCATAAAAAGATGAAGGCTTTACATCTTTTGCATTAACCTGGATGGAGTTGAAACACCTTCTTCTTAGTGAAGTATCACAAGACTGGAAAAGCAAGTATCCAATCTACTCAATGCTAATTTGAAGCCAGTAGATGATCTAATACACACCCACGTAAGAGAACACTCCATTTAATTCACGTTGAGGGGAAGAGGAATGAGGAAGGGGGCATAGGAAAGGAGAGAGAGGGATTAGTGTGCTCTTACTTAATGGGCATAATGTAAGGGTATATGGCATATGTCTTGGGTGTGGGATGCAATTGACTCTACCTAATTGAAACATTGCAACCTAGTTGTTTATGCCCTCACATTAACCTGAAATAAACATTTTAGAAATTTAAAGAAAGAATACTTAAGAATTGAAGTTCCTTCTTGATCCATGGGCTATAGAATGAATTTTATGCTAGTGGAAAACATTAATTTTCTTGTACATCTCTCTTAGAGCTCTTGGGTAACTAGGTGCATTGTTGATGAGCAGCAATATTTTGAAGGGATTTTTTTAAGCAGTTTTTTTTTTTAATAGCAGGCTTAAATTATTTAGTAAACCGTGCTATCAACAGATGTTCTGTCATCCAGGCTTCATTTTTCCATTTATAGAACACAAGCAAAGTAGACTTAGCATAATTCTCAAGGACCATAGGATTTCCAGAATGGTAAATGAAAACTGGCTTCAACTTGAAGACACCAGTTGCATTAGACCCTAACAAGAGAGTCCGCCTATTGAAGCGCTGAAGTTAAGCATTTACTTCTCTTCTCTAGCTCTAAAAGTCCTAAATGGCTTCTCTTTTTTCAATAGAAGGCTGTTTCTTCTACATTGAAAATCTTGTTGTTTAGTGTAGTTACCTTCTTCAATGATCTTAGCTGGATCCTTTGGGTAACTTGCAGCTTCTACACCAACACTTGCTGCTTCACTCTGAAGTTTTATGTTCTGGAGAGGTGGCTTCTTTCCTGAAACCTCATGAACCAAGCTCTGCAAGGTTCAAACTTTCCTTCTCCAGCTCCCTCACCTCTCTCAGATTTCATAGAATTAGAGTTAGGGCTTTCTTTTGGATTAGAATTTGGCTTAAGGAAATATTGTGTCTGGTTTCTTCTATCCAGATCACTAGAACTTTCTCCATATCAGCAATATGGCTGTCTTCCTTTCTTATCATTTGTGTTTTTACTGGAGTAGCACTTTTAATTTTCTTCAAGAACTCTTCCTTTGCATTCCCAATTTGACTATTTGGCATGAGAGCATAGTTTTTGACACGTCTTCCTTACTAATTTTAACCATTTCTAATTTTTGAGTGAAAGCAGGAGGAGATGGTGACTCTTCCTTTCACTTGAACACTTAAGGAGCTATTGATTGTCCCAATTTCAATATTTTTTCTATTCCAGGAAATAAGAAGGCCCAAGGAAAGGAACAGGGATGAGGGAGTGACCAGTGAGTGGAGCATTCAGATGTTTTATCTGTGTTCACTATCTTACATGATATGGTTCATGGTCTGCCAAATACAATATTTAGCAATGTTCACTATCTTATATGATATGGTTCATGGTGTGCCAAAATAATTATAATAGTAACATCAAAAATCACTGATCATGGATCATCATAACAGATATAATGATAATTTAAAAATTTAAAATATTGAAAGAATTACCAAAATGTGATGCAGAGACACGAAAGTGAGTATATACTATTTATTGGGAAAAGGCTGCCCACAGACTTGATTGATGAAGGATGGACACAGCCCTTCAAGTTCTAAGATAGTCAGTGTCTGTGAAGTGCAATACCCCAAAGTACAACCTAAAAGGTATGCCTATGGTTATAAACCAATAAAGACAGATCTTGAAAACAGATGGAATTAAAATCACATTAATCACATGGCAGTAGAGATAAAAATGAGGGTTACATCTTTATCAGAGGCAATGTAAGATGGAAATAATAGAAAAATATTTTAAGTGAAAAAATGGAATCAAACTATGGAATTAAAGTTATACATCCAGAAAAAATATTCTTAAAAACTCAGGTTAAACAAAGAAGATTTTTTCAGTCATAAAGAGTGACAGAATTCATTACATTTCACAATAAGGGGCAGGATGTTACAGGAAGTTCTTTAAATAAAAAAAAAGAAGAATATCAGATAAAAATGTAAATCTATACAAAGAAATAAGAAAGACTAGAAACAAAACTATAAATAATTATAGGAGATTTTCCTCTCATTTCTTATTTATTATTAATATGATTTCTATTTAAAGCAAAAATCATGAGTATTTTGGGAAATACAGATGCATTACAGGTAAAACTTATAACAAGAAGAAAAATGGCACAGAGACAATATAACATATTATTAGAATATGTTTATATTACACTTAAATTGTATAATTTAAGTACAGTATCCCCCTCTTATCCATGGGGGACAAGACCCCCAGTGGATACCATCTGAAACCACTGATCATATAGTATTGATCACTATATATACTATTTTCTTTTTCATATGTACATATCTTTGATGAATCTTAATTTATAAATGGGCATAGACATTAACAGCAATAACTACTAATAAAATAGAACAATTGCTAACTATACTGCATAGTAAAACTTCAGTGAGTGTAGTCTCTGTTTCTCTCAAAATATCTTTTTGTATTGTATCGCAAGTAACTGGAACTGCAAAAAAGAACACTGTAGAGAAGGGGAAATATTGTATAATTAATGTTATTGGAATGTAGACTTCAGCAAATTTTATAATGCGTATTGTGAAACCCGTTAATTTTCAAAAAATGAGACAAAGAAATGTAGCTAAAAAGTTTAAGAGAAGATAAAATGGTGTCCTAGAAAACAAGTTCATGTAAGCCAAAATAAGTCAGAAAAAAAGAAAAAAGGAACAAAAACAGATGTGACAAAGTGTAAGAAATAGCACAATGTTAGACTTAAATTCAATTGTATCAATAATTACACAAAATTTCAATGGTTTGGCACAATAAATTATAAATATTGACATATTCAGTAACCAAGGATAATCCAACAACTTGCTACCTTCAGTTAATAGACATATATATATAATTAGTAGGTATTAACTGTAAAAATAGAATAGAATAGAAAAGATAGAAAAATGTATACCATGTAATCACTACTCTAAAGAAAGCTGGAGCATTTATATCACAACAGATTCTGGTTAAGAGAATAATTGAAGCATAAAAAGGAATGTTCCTTAAGTGGTGAATTCATTAAGCAGATACAAGAATTCTATGTATTTATATAACTATAACTGCAACATTAGAACACATAAAACACAAAGTCACAGATCTGCATAAGAAATAGACAAATCCACAGCCATAATCACCAATTTCAATAACTCCTCTCACTTTAACAGAAGAAGTGGATGGCAAACTTGTCAACCAATTTCAACTAATTAACATTTATTTATGAAGCATGACAGGCAACAGAAAAACACATATTCTGTTCAGAAATTCCTGGATTATTTTTTCAAATACATCATATACTAGGCCATAAAAAAAGAATCAACAAACTTCAAAAGATACAGAGTGATATGACTATAAGAAATTAAAATGGGATTTAAGTTTAGAAAATCCTAGAAAATATACAATTTTTTTTTAAAGAAAGATATTTTTAAATAACTCAACTACAGAAGAAAGGACAAAGAAAATCAGGGAATATTGTGAACTAAATAAATACAAAATAGCAAATATGTATCAGGTGCAGCTAAACCTCTATAGTATATGGGGGAAATGGTTTTACTTTAAGTATTTATATTAGAAAAAAATTTAAGTCCAAAAATCCAGGCTTCTATATTAAGAAAAAAATTGAGTAAAAGCAAAAAAAAAAAAAATAATAAGATTTGGAGCAAAAAACAAGGAAATAGAAAACATGCATGGAACCAAAATCTAGCTCATTAAAATGATTAATACATTTGAAATGCTTAGCTGGAGTTATCAGGTGAAAGAAAAAGACATATTTGCCAACATCAAGAGTAAAAGAGGAGACAATGTGAGAGAGATCCTGCAAATAGTTATAAGATAGTCTGAGGAAATTATAAAAGACTTTAGGCCATGAAATGGAAATAACATATCCTTGAAAGAAATACCAAAGCTAACACAAAGAGAAATTTAAAGACTGAAGAGAATTACTTTTATTTTTAATTACAATCTCACAAAGAAAAATCAAAGTTCAGATGGCTTCACTGGTGATTTCTATGAATTACTTAAGGAATAAATAATACCAATACTTCAGAAACTCTTTCAGAAAATAGAGGAAGAGGACATACTTCCTAGTTGAATTTACGAGTTCATCATTAGTCCAATAATAACACCAACCAGGCAAATTTTAAAAAAACTATGTCTCTCAACATAAACACAAAAATATCTAACATATTCCTAATAAATAAAATATAGAAGTCTTTCCAAAGGAAGTTCTCTCACCATTGCAAAATTTCTTTAACATCTAAAAACCAAAGAGTACATAGAATTTCAGTATTTTAATAAACAGAGAAGATAAAATATTTGGTTATCTCAAAAGATAGTAAACATTTGAGGATTTTCAAAACTTATTTATGATAAAAACCCTCAGCAACTTTGGGAGAGAACTTTTTCACTCAGACAGACAAAGACTAAATGTAAAACAAACAACAAACAAAAACTAGAGCAATAATCATATTTACACATGAAATAATGAACACTTTCCTTAATCTTTGGGCAAGAAAAGTTCGTTCAACACATCCATTGTATTAACTACTAAAATTTCTAATTAATGAAATGAATCAAGAAAAGGAAATAGAAGGTGTATATCTGAAAAATAAAGAAGTAAAATTGTATTTATTTATTGATGACATCATTATACATATAACACATGTTACGAATCTACAAAAAAGTTTATAAAAGTAATAAATGAATTTAGCAAAGTCACAAAATGGATAGTCAGTATTCAAAAATTAATTTCACTTCTATATACTAGCACTGAACATGTTAAAAAACAGATTTTGAATATTTCATTTACCTTGGCTACCAAATCATGAAATTACTGGGGATAAATGTATTATATATGTACATATATCTCACCATCATTTTAAAAATTGCAAAGTATTGGTGAGAGTAATCAAGAAACTTAAATATAAAAAGAGTTATAAGATTTGCAAATTAGAAGAAAGTTATTCCTTTTTAATTATCAATTTTTCCCAAATTGGTTGAAATATTCTATACAATCCTAATCACAAACCATAAAAATTGTAGCAGGCTATTTAATAAAAATGGACAAACTAATTATAAATTTACATGAGAAATTAAGTAAAGGTGCAAAAACCTATAATAGTCAAAACAATGTTTAAGCAAAATAACAAATGTAAAGGATCCATACTATTTGATTTAAAATTGTTTTAAATATTTTACCTAATTTAATTAATCTCAACCCTTTTTCTCACACCATACACAGAAATTAACCTTAGGTGGCTCATAGAATCAAACATAAAAAGCTTAGTATTTTAGAATAAATAAGAGAAAAAAAAACTCTGAAATCTTTAAGTTGACAAAGACTTTCATAAGCCTTCCTAGATAAGACACACACACACACATATACACACATGCACACATACTGTAAGCCATAAAAAATAAAAAGATGAACTGGATTCCCTAAAATTTTAAACATCTATCATTTGAAAAAATATAGTAAGAAAACAAATATGTAAACAATCAACCATAAAAAATACCTATGATACATATAACTGACAAATGATTTGTATCAAAAATGTGAAAATTGATTTTTCAGTTCAATTATAGGAATATAATAAACAAATGGGCAAAAGAGTTAATCAGAACCTTCACAAAAGGAGATGTGAAGTTATAAAAATGGCCAATAGTCACATAAACAACATTCAACATCATTAGTAATCAAGAAAATTAAAACTATAATCAGTTACATCTACATACCTATTACAATGGTTAAAACCAAAATATCTGAATAACAATTATTGGTAAGTATGTGGAATAACTAGATTTTGAATTCTCATGTTGATGGTGGTAGTGCAAAATGGTATAACCACCATTTTGCAAAGCAATTTGATAGTTAAAATACATACATTTAATACAATGGTTCTACTTTTTCAATTGCTTATCTGAAAGAAATAAAGTATATTTCTACAAAAATACTTGTAGAAATAAGCATAGCAACTTTTTTCATAATATCTCAAAACTGGAAGCAAACCAAATGTCTATATACAGTCAAATGTATAAACCACTATAGTATGACCATAAAAGGGAATACTAGGTAGCAATAAAAATGAAGATCCTTATAATGTGCTCCATTGTGCTGCATGAAAGAAGCCAGATATGAAGAATTACTCACTGTAGAATTCCTTTCACATAAAATTCTAGAAGAGGCAAAATATTCTATAGCAGGTTAGAGCAGATAACTGGTTGCTTGGTAACTGGGTCAGTGCAATGAGCTGCTGGAAGAAGAACTTACTACAAAGAGACATGAAGAATTTTACTGGGTTAATGTGAGTTTTCTGTATCTTAATTGTGTTGAAAATTACACATAAAGCAAAACCATTGCACTCTGTGCCATTTTTTATTGTATATAAATAACATAATAATTGATTTGGTCTGGGTCATATTAATCTTAGGACCTTATAGCCAGTATTCACTTAAATTTAGAAAGATACATTTGCCAATAGAAAACAAAATTTTAAAGAGACTTTAAGAAAGATAGAGTATTGTAAAGTTGCTCTGGGACTGAAATTTGAGCCAAAACTTATCTGAAAATCCTTTGCAACAGGCAGTTCACAGCAAAGGAGCAAAATTTAGGATTACTAAAGCATGGATGGGCAGGCAAGCAATCAAATTTAAACTTGCTAAGTAGTTTTAATGTGTCAGAATCTGCTAAGCATATTTCATATATTATCTGGTATACTTATTAAAACAATGTGAGGTAAGCATTACTAAACTTCTTATGCAACATGCCCAAATAACAAAAATAAAAGTAAAGATGTTGAGATGTGAACTTATGACTAATGAGACATAGTAGCTCTTTTCACTTAAGTAAGAAAAAATTGTTAATGTTCCAGGGTTCATGGAAATTGCAGAGAGCACTCCTTTCTGCTACATTTTAGAGTGATCTGTCTTTAAAAATGAATAGAAATTTCTATGCCTGAGGTGAATTTCAGAAGCAGGATGTGAATAAAGCACTTAATGTTTTATAAATAATAAAAAAACATTAAATGGAAGGGAATTGTGGACATTCACCTTTCATGGTTAAATTTACCTGATTTCCAGTTTCTGGAATGATATACTACAGGAGACATTTAAAAATTTCTCCAATAACTAAAATAAACAGTCTAGATTGTTCTACATTTTTAGAAATAGCATTCTAATTATCTGTTTCAAAGTAGTATAACGTTGGAGAGAAAAGTTCTGGAAATAAAATAATTTACAAATTAAAAATTTTTGATGAGAGAAGAATAATAGGAGAGTAAAAAAAAAAATACAACCTTAAACTAAACATGAAGTTCTCTATGTAACTTGAAAATTTTAAAGGCACTTCAATAAACTGCAGCTCAGGAAGTTCATTGCAATGGTGAGATAGTCTGAAAACACATTTCAGGAGAACTATGTTAAATAACAAAAATGAGATTTTGTGGTTACCAAAAGGTTTAACTGTTGAAGACTGATTTTACCTTTTTCAAAGGGATGATCATCACATGAACAGGAATGTATAATAGATATATTTTCCATAAATTAAATAAACTGCTTTATAGATGGAGGAACTACCTATCCTTAGAATTATAACAGAAGATAAGCTAGCTAGCCTAAGAAAATAGTGAGAAGACCCAAACAAATGAAATCAGAGATTAAAAGGAGACATTACAACTGATGCATCAAAAATACAAAGGATTATGGGTCTATAACAAAAATTATATGCAACAGATTGGATGATATAAAAGAAATAGACATATCCTAGATACACACATCCTACAATATGAAATGATAAAGAAAAAGAAAATCTGAACAAAGTGTCCCATCAAAGAGAAGCTCAGTACCCTATGCTTTCAGTGCTGACTTTTATCAAACATCTAAAGAACTAACACTAATTTTTCTCAAACTATTCCAAAATATTAAAGAAGGAATTCTTTTAAACTCATTCTATGAGACCCGCATTACCCCTGATACCAAAACCGAACAAGGACATAACAAAACAACAACAACAAAGAAACTACTAAGCCAAAATCTGCAACAAAACACTAAAAGCCAAATTCAGCAACACAGAGAGTAAAAAATTATTGACCATGATCAAATAGAATGTATCCCAGGAATACAAGGATGGTTCAACGCATGCAAACCAATAAATATAATTCATCACATTAACAAAATAGAAAGCAAAAACCATATAACCAGTTCAATGGATACACAAAAAGAATTTGAGAAATTCAACCTTTCTTCCTGATAAAAACTCTCAACAAACTAGGTAGAAGTAATGTACCTCAACTTTATAAAGTCTACATATAACAAACTCATAGCTAGCATAATATTGAAAGATTGAAAGCTTTTTAAGATCTGGAACAAAATAAGAATAACCATTGTCACCACTTCTACTTAACATTCTTTTGGACATCTTAGCCAGAGCAAGAGAAAGAAATAAAAGATTTTCCTTTTGGAAAAAGTAAATTTAAATTTTCCCTGTTTACAAATACTATGATATTCTTATATATAGAAAAACCCTATAGATTACATGAAAAGAACAAAAATAAAAGCATGTTAGAACTAGTAAGAAGTCAGGAAAGTTGTAGGACACACAACCAACATACAAAAATTAGTAGCATTTCTATGTACTAATAGCAAATTATCTGAAAATGAAATCAAGAAAATAATTCCATTTATAATAGCTAGCTTATGAAAAAAAATTATTTTATTTAAAATTTAAAAAACCCTAGAGATAAATTTAACCAAAGAAGTAGAAGACCTCTACAATCAAAACTGTAAAACACTGATGACAGGAATTAAAGAAGACATATAAGTAAAAGGATACCATATATATACAGACTGGAAGAATTAATGTTAAAATGGCCCTACTACCCAAACTGATCTATAGTCATTGCATCCCTATCCAAATATCAATGATGTTCTTTAAAGAAATAGAATAAACAATCTTAAAGTTGTACAGAACCACAAAAGACCTCAAATACCCAAAACAATTAAGCAAAAAAGAGCAAAGCTGGAAGCATAACAATACATCAGACTTCAGAATATGCCTTAAAGCTATCATAACCAAAATAGCATGGTATTTACACAAAAATGTACAAATAGACCAATGGAATAAAATAGAGAAATAAATCCAGGCATTTACAGCCAAACTTGTTAAATTAACAAAGTTGTAAAGAACTTACATTGGGAAAAAATAATCTTTATAATAAATGTTGTTGGGAGTACTGAACATGCAGAAAAATTAAATTCAACCCTTATCAATTATGCAAAACAAAACTCACAATGGATAAGATACTTAGACATAAGACATAAAACTACATGAAGAAAACATAGAGAACATGATCATGAAATTGGTATGGGCAAAAATTTCTTAGATAAGACCTCAAAGCACAGGCAACAAAAGCCAAATTGAATAATGGGATTGCCTCAAACTAAAAAGCTTCTTCTGCACAGCTTACCTGTTAGAATAGTTATTATCAAAAAGACAAAAGTTTTAGAAAGGGAAGCATTTATACACTGTTAGTGGAAATAAAAATTTGTGAAGTCATTGTGGAAAACAGTATGGCGGTTCCTCAACATATTAAAATTTAAATTACCATATGATTCTACAGTCTCACTACCAGTTATATATCTGAAGAACCTGAAATAAGTGTATTGAAAATGCATCTGAACTCATGTTTGTCATAGCACTATTTACAACAGGCAAGGTATAGCATCAGCATAAGTGTCCATCAATGTGCAAATGAATCATGAAAATATGATATATATACATGTATTTAATTGAATACACATTAGCCATTAAAAGATCAAAATCCTGTATTAGCAGCAATATGGATGGACTTAGACAACACTACATCAAGTGACATAAGACAAGAATAGAAAAATAAACAACATGTTTTCACTCACATGTGGTTTCTAGAAAAGCTAATCTTATGGGAGAAAGCAGAGTGGGGTTACTTGAAGCTTAAGTGGTTAGAAGTAAGAAGGATGTGGAGATGTTGGTCAAAGAATGCACAATTACAGTTATAGAGGAAGAGTAAAAAAAAGTACAAAATAGGCAAATATATATAAATAAAACTACAAAAGCATTTGACTGGGACCAGAAGTAGGGGGGAAGAATAGAAAGTGGGAGAGAGAAATGAGAAATGACAAATAATGGTTATAGAGTTCCTTTACTGGATGATGAAAATGTTCTAAAATTGATTGTGGTGATGATTGGACTATTTGCAAACATACTAAAAACCAGTGGATTGTAGATTTTAAGTGGATAAAGTGTATGCGTTGAGAATTATATCTCAATAAAACTTTAAGAGAAAAAAGAATTTTTTTTGAAATATGTTGATGGTATCACTCAAAAAAAAGTTGAAATCAACAGACCTCTAGATAGATTAACCAAAAGCAGAAAATAAAAGACCCTAATAAAATTGATCAGAAATGGAAAAGGAGATATAACTGATACCATGAAAATACAAAACAACATCTCTGAACACTATAAAAATCTTTATGCATATAAACTAGAAAATATTGAAGAAATGAACAAATTCTTGGAAACACATGACCTGCCTAGGCTTACTCATAAACAAATAGAAATTCTAAACAGACTAATATTAAGTAAAGAATTTAGAGCTGCAATAAAAATCTTCCAGTGAATAAAAGTCCTGGACCAGATGGTTTTACAGCCAAATTTCACCAGACGTACAAAAAACTAGTATGTGTACTTCAGAAACATCATAACATCAAGAAGAAATGAATCCTCCCAAACTTGTTTTGTGAAAATGATATAACTTTGATACTGAAGCTAGAAAAGGACAAAACAAAAAATAAAAGAAAACCACGGGCCAATATCCCCTATTAATATAGATGCAAAATTTCTCAATAAAATTCTACCACACCAAATTCAGCAGCACATTAAAAAGATAATCCACAATGACCAAGTAGGCATCCCAGGGATGCAAGGATGGTAAAAATATGCAAATCTTATATGTGATTTGCTACATAAACAAAAGCAAAAACAAAGACCATATGATCATCTCATTAGACACAGAAAAAGCATTTGATAAAATTCAGCACCCTTTTAGGATAAGAACTCTTAACAAAACAGGCCTAGATGGAATCATACCTTAAAATTATAAAAGTCATACATGACAAAACCAAAGCCTTCATCGTAATGAACAGGGAAAAATTGAAAGCATTCCCACTTAGATATGGAACTACACAAGCTTGCCCACTGTCACCACTTCTATTCAACATAATGCTGGAAGTGATAGCCAGAGGAATCAGATAAGAGAAGGAAATGAAGAGTATCCAAATGGGGACAAAAGAGGTCAGATTATCACTCTACTTATGATATGATCTTACATCTGCAAAACTTCAAAGATTTTGCCAAGAGACTCCTGGAACTGAAAAATAAACGTAGCAGAGTCTCTCATGTTACAAACTCAGTGTACACAAATTTGTACACCAATTCCTATATGCCAATAGTCAAGCTGAGAATCAATCAAAGGCTCAACACCTTTCACAACAGCAACAAAGAAAATAAAATACCTACGAATATATTTGGTCAAGGAAGTAAAAACATACACAGGGAGAACTATAAGTCACTGAGGAAGGAAATGACAGAAGATGTAATCCAAGGGAAAAATATATCATGCTCATGGATCAGCAGAATCAACATTGTTAAAAGTCTATACTACCTAATGTTATTTACAGATTCAATGGAATCTTCATTGAAATACCTATGTCATTTCTCACAGAACTAGAAAAAAAAAATACTTCTATGTTTCTTCTGGATCCAGAAAAGATCCTGAATAGCCAGAGCAACCTTCAACAAAAAAAAGACAAATCAGAAGGCGTCACCCTGCCAGACTTCAAATTATACTACAAGACTATAGTAACCAAAACAGCATGGCTCTGGCACAAGAACAGACATAAACCAATGAATCTGATCTGAAATCTCAGATATGAAACCATCCTCATATTTCTATCTGATCTTTGATAAAACAGACAATGATATACACTTAGGAAAAAATCCCTATTCAGTAAATGATGCTGAAAATACTGAATATACACATGTAGAAGACTGAAACAGGATCTACACCACTCACAAAAATTAATTCATGATGGGTCAGCGCCTGTGGCTCAACAGAGTAGGGCACCAGCCCCATATGCTGGAGGTGGCGGGTTCAAACCCAGCCCCAGCCAGAAACTGAAAAAAAAAAAAAGAAGAAGAAAATTAATTCATGATGACTAATAGAAGACATGAAACTATAAAAATTGTAGAAGAAAATGTTGGAAAAACTCTTATGACATTGACATAGGCCAGGAATTTATGAAGATGATTCCAATGGCAATCATTGCAATAACAAACCTTGAAAAATTGTACCTGATTAAATAAAAAAGCTTCTGCACAGCCAAGAAAACAATCAATAGAGTGAATAAACAATCTGTAGAATTGGAGAAAATATTTACATGCTATGCAACTGATAAAGGAATGATAATCAAAATCTGTAAAGAACTTAAACAAATAAGGAAAAAAAATTTTAGAGAACCCTATAAAAAAGTGGGAAAAACATGAATGGAAGCTTTTCAAAAGAAGATAGACTAATGGCCAATAAATGTAGGGAAAAATATGCAGTGTCTCTAGTCATAAGAGAAATGCAAAGCAAAACCACAATGAGATAACACCTAACTCCTGTAAGAATGGCCTTTACAAAAAATTCCAATAGAACATGTGCTGGCATGGATGTGGAGAGAAAGGATTTTTTTTTCTTTAATTTCAGATTAATATAAGGATACATACAATTAGGTTACATTGTTTGCATGTGTTTGGTAAAATCTAACCCAAGAAAAAGGAACTCTTACACTCTCTTGGTGGGACTGCAAACTAGGAAATTCTCTGTGTAAAGTTGTATGAAGATAACTCAAGGAACTAAAAGTAGAACTACCATTTGATCCAGCAATCCCACGAATTGGGTATTTCCCATGGGGAAAAAAGTCATTTTATCAAAAAGACATATGCACTCAAATGTATACTCGCAGCACAATTTGCAATTACAAATACGTTGAATCAACCCAAGTGTCCATCAATACATGGATTAATAAAATGTGGATTAATAAAATGCTCTACATCTATACTATGGAGTAAAACTCAGTATAAAAATAAATGGTGAACTAATACCTTTTGTAACAACCTGGATGGAACTGGAGAATATTTTTCTAAGTGAAATATTACAAGAATGGAAGAACAAACACCATGCATACTCATAATAAAATTAGAACTAATCAATCAACACCCATGTCCACATATTGTGGGTAAAAGCTATAGTAGGCTGGAGTCCCTGAAAATTCATGCAGGTTATGGCTCTGAGGCTCAACCCCTACAAAGAGATGCACACCTAAGGCAGTGAGGGAAATTTGGAATGTCCTTTGGAGTAGATGAGAAAATAGTCTGAGAAATGTCTAGATAGAGATCAGCAGCTCAGAGACAGGATATAAATAACACTAGAAAGCAACTGATAACTACCCTGTAGCTGGATATATCTAGCCTGTGAGCTGCAACGTTCCCTTATTAAATCCTACCCAAAGTATTCTTTGATCTGTAGTTTAGTGCTCCTCTATCTTTCAGCCTAATAGCTTTCTTCTGCAGACATAGGACTTCTTGTTTAACTGAAACATGAAACTGTTACCTTCTCACATTTTGCCTTGTATGTGCCTGTCCCCCAAATCCTAAATAAAAAGCCTTGAATATTCTGGTCAGGATGGCACCTGTTAGCCTCACTAATGGCTGATGCAGTGTCATCTCTCATGGGTCAAAACACTGTATGTGTGTGTAAATTTTCCAGCACCTTCTCTCCCTACGTCTGCCAGACCCTGGGCAGCGGCGTAGAGTGCCTGCATAGAAGGACTCCCAGTCCACGATGCTGTAGCTCAATTCTCAGTTCACAACAACATATGGGAGCAAAACTCAAAGGAAATCAAGATGGAAGGAATAAGGTTGGAGAGAATTCATACCTAACGGGTATGATGCCCACCATCCAAGTGAGGGCACACTTATAGCTTTGACACAACCTAATCAGAAGCAATTCATGTAACCAAAACTTTTGTATCCCAGTAATATTTTTTTAAAAAAGTATGGGGGAAGATGGTAAATAACAATATTTTAAGAAGAGTGTAAATGAGGTTCTGAGATCCTCGGCCTTTATTTCTTCTGTCAGATACTTTGATCAAAGGGATTTAGCCACAGTTTTGTTGTAACAGATAAAGAAAAGAATGGAGTTTAAAAGTGTTCAGAGGACAGAAAGAGGAAAAGCAAGGAAAGGGGCCTATTTGGAGATATTATTTGAAAATTCAAGGCTATGTTTTTAAAGAAGAAGGTGATGAAGTCATAATTTTGGAACTTATTAGATTAGAAGTAGCTATTCAAGAAAATAATATAAATTATATCTCAAGAAAAACAAGTACAGAAAGAAAATAGTAGTAGATTTTTGAGGAATAATTATTTTTTAGGTTTAGACAATATCACAGTCAGAAAATTAATGCAAAAGGGAGGAGAAAAATCAGATGTTGCCCATCTATAGAAGCCAAGAGAGAAGAAAATGACAGCCGAGTGACAGGGATATTTGAAAATAGCTCAAAATACTTCAATAGAGATTGAAGACGACTCTGAAAATTCCATTTAACTTCACCATCAGGATTTGGAGATGGGAGATAGTTTTAGATGAATTATAAAATTTAGTAAATAGAAGCTATGATTGGACCCTTTTTCCCCCCAGGGTACTTAGTAGCAAAGAGAATGTAGTGTGATAATATGTGGATTGTAAAACAAGATGAAAGCAATTTGCTTCGGAAAATCACATGCTTTTACGCTTGTTTATGTAAGCAGAAACAATTAGAAAAGGGACAAACCCATGTATCATGAAGATGCTGGAGAAACTCAGAAGAGACCAATGCCTTGGTGGTGCTGGTGACCTTGGGTGTGTTGCCAACTTGGAAATTCTGTTTCCTGACGTGGTGTGAGCCATCTATCGCAAAATGACAAGGCATTCCATTGCATATCCAGTCAAGCTTAGTACTTGATACATAGGAACTATAATTTTTGAAAACCAAGTTTTGGGGGGGACTGGAAAGAGGAGAAAAGAGAAGGAAAGAGGAAGATACCAGAGAAAGTTTCAGAACGTGAAGCAAGTGACAGATGGAGAAGAGGAAAGATTAGGGAGGTTGTACCAGATGGCCTCTGCTTTTCCAGTAAAGTTGGAAGTAAGGTCATCTGTTCAGAATGAGGACAGCACAGTTGAGAATGAGGCACCAAAAATGTAGAAAAAAATCTTAGAACTTTTTTTTTTCCTTGAGAGAAAAAGGATATGCAGTTCAGGGAAGTATAAGATACAAAGATTCTGAGGAGTAAGATGTTGAAAAGAGAGATTAGAGAACAAGGCTTAAGCAGACATGATGGTAACTTTCTCATAGTTATCAGGCCAAGTTTGGCTGCTGACACGTGAATGCATACTCTACAATACAAATGGTGGGGTATCTCAGTTTGGGGGGTTGTCATGATTTAAGGCCACTTTCAGGAGTGATTATAGTATGCTACAACAAACACTGGACGTCATTGTTATGGAATGTTGGAGCCTGAAGAAGTCTTGTAAAACTGTAGGAGGATGAAGAATTGGGATAATTGAAATAGAACTTAGGACAAGAGCCCTGATGAATCTGAAAAACATCTGAGGAGATGGGAGGGAATAGAACAGGGAGAAGATGAGTTAATTGTACTAAGAAAGAGAAGTCAGATCAAAGATGAGTCCAAAGTGGGAGAACTAGAAAGTTAGCAGAAATGCATTGATATCAGGGCCATTAGAGTTGAAGAAGCTAGAGAAAATTTTGTAAAGGGTACGACTTGGGACATCAGTGAAGATTCTCAAACTGTTGGGGCTGACAGAAGAATTAAGGATGCAAACCTGTAACACAATAGCAGCAACAGAATTTCATGGAAGAAAGATGAGAACAGGGTGTTAGATGATAGTACCAAGACTACAAAGAGGCCTTTAAAAAACAGAGAACATAAAATCTCATAACAAAAGTTCGACATAAAATTTAAAAACGAACATTTGTCTGGGATCCAGTAGATCTGAGTCTAAAGCATGATGCTGCCACTGACTAGCTCTTAGATTTCTCAGATCTGGGAGATCTCACTTACTTGCAGAATCGAGGAATGTCAAACTCAGAAGTGAGGATAGAAGGGGACTTAACAGAAGCTGGACATTCGGGGACATAGTGAGGTGTTGGGCAAAGGTGCAAAGTTTAGGTAGATGGGAGAAACACGCTTTTTGAGATCTAGTCCAAAACATAGTAACCATGGTTAATGATAACGTTATTATATTTCAAAATTGCTGAAAGAGCATATTTTAAATGTTTATACCATAAGAAAAAAGCATGTGAAGTTCTGGATATGTTAATTGATTTATTCCTTTCAGAATGTTTAGATCAAAACATCATATTGTATGTCATAAGTATATACAATTATTATTTGCCAACTCAAAGTTTTAAAAAAAGAAAGAAAAAATGAAGAATTTGGATTTTGAGAATAATAAGAGTTAGGTCTAACAACTGTAAACTGGAATATAGTTAGATTTCTCCAGAAGCTAACAGACAATTTGGAGAAATCAGCTACATAAACACGTGAAAAGTGAAAAATAGAAGTGACCCAACGATACCAGATTGTAGATGCTGAGTGAGCGGCAAGGCAAGGACATTCTTGCTCAGATGTAGCTCAGGTGGAGAACTCCATGAGAGGGTCACGACCTTTCCTTACAGAGAAATGAAGAAGCCTCATGCTCTTGTTTTTTTTGTAACAAGAATCGGGATTACCTAATGTCACGGCCACCAAGTCATAGACCCCAACCAGCAAAGAAGCTCCAGGCCAGAGTCCCAGAGCTGCTGCCTCACTCTAAGACTTGTGTCTCAGAGAGAAGCCCAGACTCACCGCCACAGTTTCAGGGGACTCCTAGCAAAGCCCTCTGGAATACACCCCTGCTTTCCTGCTCCCTCCACCCCACACCCAGTTTCTGCCTCAGGCAGTGGGACCCTGCTAACTCCCAACTGTCATTGCTTTCTGGGAGATCATAACAGTTGAGATAATTCATTAGCTTCTAAATAGGTCTGAAGCCAAGCCCAGGAACCTGGTGTCCAGCTGCGAAGCACAGCCTTCATGATGACCTGTGGACTGGCCTCACCAGAGACAGACTCATGTTCTTCCAGTGATCCTGGTGTGATCAGAGCTGGCTACTCCATCAGGCAAAGGGGCACAGCACCCAAGGTGCACTGCAATTTTAGGAGTCAAAAAAAAAAGTGTTTTCACTTTAATTTATTTTAAAACCAGAAAGGAAAACATAAGAAAAGGGAATGAATATGTTATAATGAATCTAGGTTGTATTCATCAATCATAAAATACAATTTAATTTATGTCATTTTATTTTATTTTATGTTATGTTATTTATTTTGTCTAGTGAAAGGAGCTAGTGGAGGCCAAAGTGCTGAGGGCCCAACAAGAATCAGAAAGCATCCCTGGGTGTAATTGTTAACAGCTTCCCTTTTTTCCTTCGCAAAATTTTCTTGATTTTTTTTTTTTATCAAATTATGTGGTGACTTTGCATATGAAACAGAGGGAGGGAGAACTGGGCCGCTGAGGGGAGATAGAAACTCCCAAACCTAAAGTAAACTATGGATGAAGGTTTATTTTAGACCGACAGTCATGCTAAAACTCACGGCCACTTTGAACGCTCACTCTGAAGTGTGACTTGCATTCTTAGAATCATCCTAAGAGAAGCCACTTCACCACCCAGGACACCAGAAGGATAAACAAGGGGTATGGTGACTCCAAACACTGCACAAAGCCTTCCCCCAGCAAAGTCCCTGCCGTCATCCGGTTTCTTGTTAGGTTTTGAGTGTTTTTCTTTGCTCTCACTTTCTCTCTGTCTCCCAGGCTGCCAGATTTTGTTAGAGATGTTTTTGAAAACATGCTGATTGGCTCTGCCACAAATTTGTGTCCTCTAACCCCGCTCTGCGGCTCAGCAATCCTTCTTTTCATCTCTTGTTAACTCTGGGACTCCTCCTCCCATGCCTTGGCACACAGTAGAATGAGAAACAGGTCGTTGGGTCTTTCTGTCACTCAGCAAGTCCTGGTTGAGGACCTACAGCAACACTCAGGTCGCCGGGTCCTGTCACAGACTTGGCCTCAGGTAGCAAGGAAAGGAATGCAACTTACCTTTTTTGTTTGTTTGTTATAACATGCCTACTATGTGCCAAGTATGACAGTGAACACCTAGGGATTGAAAAGATTTAGATATGGGCTCTGCTGCCCTGGAAGAAATCACTTCTCAAATATACGTAAATGGCTAACGAGAACTCTTTAATTAGTGGGTAGGTGGCTGACTATGCTAAGTTCACTTCAGGGAAGACTGTACTTCTCTGCAAAAAACTGGCCCAGCCTCCACGGTAGACCTCCCTGTGCTCTTAATTTGAACCTCTCCCATCTGCAGGCATTGCTACATTTAAACCAAAGTGAATGTGAAATTATTTTTAAGTCATTAAAACCCTTGGCCCAAATGGTTAGCCAGAGCCTGTTTTTCCTTAGTTAGAAGCTGTCAGAACTACTTAAGAACAGAGCTGAACAAAGTGTTAAACAAACGTACAAGAAGAGCCAAAGGGGCAGTTCAAATATCACCAGGTAATCCAAACCCACTGCGAATCTGGGCGTGTGCCTCTGCAGACTCCGGGACACCGCCATCCTGATTAGCTTTTTCATCTTACCCCAGTGAGGATGGACATTTTTCTTGTTACTGAGAGTCAGGAGGAAACTATTATTTCTTGGTAAAGACAAACATCCATTTCAGTAAGTAATTTAAAGCACACACTGCAGAGAACGTGTGTGGATATTTGGCACAGAGTGGGAAGTCCTAATAACATAACTTCTCCTTAGCTGGTCTTTTCAGGACTAAAAGACAGAATTAATGCTGTCTCTTTTCTGGTATTTATCATATGAGAGATGCTTACAGTTCATCAACTGTTGGAAATGACGAAGTCTTAAGCACATAAAATGAGGAAAAGAGGACAAGAAAAATCCGTCACCATTTTCTGTCCTGACTTAGAATGTCATCAGTATTTAACCAACGCTCTTGGTGTCAGCCTCGCTAATGACTCTGTCTTTCATTATTTAGATATGTCTATACCTGAAGAGTCCTGGGATTGTCTCCATCATGCATATTTGACTCTGGCACCGTTTGCTCCTTTAGGATTTGACTATTTATCCTGGAAAAAAATGCATTTACACATTTAAATGCATATCCTTTCATGATGTGTGTGGCACGCTAAGAGAAGATTAGGGGCTTATGACATTCTGGGGCACTAAGAACAATTTCACCCTAGAAATTAGACACTTGTGACCTGCCCCTCATCTTGGCATCATGCTGGGCAAAGGGAGGATGCACTTAGTATTCACATAGATATAGTCCGTGCAAGAGTTGGACTGTGGGAAGGGAAAAATGCTCTGTGTCCCATCTCTACCCTCAGGGAGTTTACTACTATTTTTGAATAATGGATAAATATGGACAAGATCAAAGATAATATTTATTTAGTCTCATCAAGGAAAAAAATATAAAAATGTTGAGTGTTGCACATCGAGGCGTAAATGAAGTACATAGTACTGTGCCTGGTTCCTGGCAGGTGCTCAGCAAATAGTTGTTAAATGAATGAGTGTTTTCCATACCCCAGAAGACGGTGACTCTCAGCAATCACACATTTACATCTCCCTTGGGAAAACGAGGCTTCCATGTTATGAAATGCATAGTTTTGCAAATAAGTATAAGAATAATGAAGTCCATTGACTCTTAGGTCCAGTGAAGCTTCTAAGAAAGAGAGGGCTCTCCTGTGCATGAGGGATGGGGACCTTTTGATGAAGACTTTTAATGGATCTTCTTATGTAACTGCTCTGCAGAATCCCTGCCTGTCTTTAAATCTCTGGGATCCTCCTAATTGCCAAAAATCACTTCCACAAATTCCATTTTCTCTCATTTCTGCCTGTTGTAATGCATTGTTTCTGGATCAAGTTAAATAGTTCCCCTCTCCTTCCTTTGCTTTTCTACCTTTGAAATGTTTGCAGACTGTAATTATTTCCCATCTTGGCAATGGCTTCAATGACTTATCCATTTTCTTTAATCTACCCAGATAACTGGATTCTTCTATGGGTTTAATCATCTCGGTGCTCTCGCCTGGAGTTCCTCTCATTGCTGCTCTGTTCATTTGTTCTGAAAGGAGATGCCTCATACTGAATCCTACATGCTGGTGGGATTTGTAAGGAGCAGATGTTTTCTTGGTATCCCCATGATACAATTATTATTATTATTATTGATTATTATTATTATGTGGCTTTTTATGACATTACCAACAATTTGTATTTTCTCCAAACCTGCACCTAAAGTTTTGCAAAGCTCTATTTGTGCATAAGGGTCTTCACTTTATTTGCATACCCTGAAGACAGAAGGGAGAGGAGCAGAGGGGGCGGGGGAGACCGTATGTATGTACACATGGACAGAAATCAGAAGAGGTGCCAAAGAGTTTAAAGTTCTCCACCTCAACAATCTTCAGGGTGCTTATTCACTCAGTAGTTTACAAAGCGTTGTTCTACAGTTATAGAAACAGGTACAGATATGTAATTATATAATTTCCATCCTGTGGAACTAAATTATTCCCATTTTGCAGATGTTAAAACTGACCATCAGAGGAGTCCAATAGCTGGCTTAATGAAGCCAGGGGCAGATCTGGGACTCAGCCGTAGGACCCTAACGCCCAGTTCAGAGCCATTTCTGCTCCACAACAGCTGCCCCTTCATCACAGCTGTTGTTTAGAGAAGCTAATTCCAGTTCCAGACACTGAATATATAATAAAACATAATGGTAAATTTTATCCTCAGCATCAAGTGCTTATTGTATACTTTGTTTTATCAGATTGATTTGCGGCCCTCCAAGGGAAAGAAAAGAGCAACACAGAGTGTGGAGTGCAGCTCGTGTTTTTCTTTGCAGTGCCCTCCGCTAACGACGGGCGTCAGAAGCCAAGGACAAGCCCACTGTTCCGAGCTTTCTCTGGTGTAGTGAGAGACTAAACATCGCCATGCTCTGGTGACCATGAAACAGAGCACAGGATACGGAGAAGGCAACGATGAGTTTCTGGGCTGAGAGTGCCCAAACTGTGAACAGGTTGTCTTCCAAACATTCTCATGAAGGTGGTTATTTAGAATAATGAAGCCATGTTGGTATGGGGAGGGGGAAGTTGTACAGATGAGGTTAGGAGTA
This sequence comes from Galagoides demidoff, assembly GCA_963574575.1. NCBI lineage: Eukaryota > Metazoa > Chordata > Mammalia > Primates > Galagidae > Galagoides > Galagoides demidoff. The sequence goes on from CAUYQV010003822.1 coordinate 21,867, forward strand.
AAAGTTCACCTACAAAAGTCTGGCTGTAAATACCTGCTGTAGAGTATAGGTGTCCTGGTGTCTCAGTAGTTTATGATGGTGATAATAATAATAAGAAATGTGTTCTGGGATGTCTAGAACACAAATCCAAATCCCAGCCCCAACCACTGCAGAGGATCAGGATTTTTCCAGGCTCTAAATCACCAGCGTCCTAGGGATCCTGGGGCGTGGGGAAGTGGGTCCAGAGACAGGGGACTGTGGTGCCAGGACAGAGCATGACTGAGAAGGAAGCAGGCAGTACTAACATGAGAACCAGAGACTCCTGCCAGCTAAGCTCTCGGGAGAAGTTCCTCCTTCCTTTGCTCTCATTAGCCTGGGGCTGAGCCACCATCTTTCCTCTCTGTGAGCACCACTTGTTGCTTCAAATCTCCTTCTGACCAAGGCACTGCAGGTCACCAGAGAGGCCCAGAGCTCCCTCTGCATGCTGCACTCCATTCCAGAAGCCGGCACACAGCGGTGCTAAATGCTGGCTGAATGTGCACCTGCTCCTGTCTTCATCCATAAAGATCATACCAAAGAAAACAGACTCCTTGCCATGCCCTACTTTCCCACCACTCTCTCCGTATCAGCCTATAATTTCACAAATGTTCAATACATAAATTCACAAGATGTACTTGGCCTAAATATAAATGGCTTAGGTTGTGCTATTAAACTATCCAAATAAGTACCCTTCTCCATAAAGTTATCTGTTTATATCTAAATGTTTTCATATAGTTGCAACAACGATGCAGTCACCATCAGCCTGGTTCCCAAGCCTGGTGCCCTTTCTTTAATTATTCATATAATAGGAGTGATGGCCACACCTACCCCAGACTGCTGTTAAGAGGATGAATGGATTGATTTTTCTAATGGACTTATCCTAGTGATCACCATGACTGAGCACTTGGTGTTTTTTTCTTCTTATTATCATTGTTTTGATATCTTGTTTTGCTTCAGGGTTACCTAGATTCTGGCTTTCCTACAGAATTTTATCAAAGGCCTGGGAAAGGTCTCTGTGTTTCTGTAGGGTCCTCTGAAATTGGAGGATGTGAGAGACAGGCCAGTATTTATGGATTTATAACCCCCTCCAACTCTTCCAATGGATAACAGGACAGTGCGTGGAAGTGGTCCCACTTGCAGTGATTGGTTTGCCCAAGTCCAGCCTTGTAATGAATGAGACCTGGAGACAGCCATAAGTCCAGTGAATAGGGAAGGGGGCTATAGAGGGTAATGGGGATGAGATGTACACTGGGGCCAACTATCGAGTTTGATCTTCGCCTCCATCACTTATGCATGTATGATGCTGAGCGATGTACACAAACTCTCAGCATGCCAATCTCACTGTGTAAGAAGGACTCAGTGACACCATCCTTTACTAGTGCGTTGTAAGCATTAAGGGAGCTAATGCATATAAATGATGAGAAACACCTGCCCTGTAGCCAGGACTATAGATGGAGTTGGAAAAGATAAAAGATAATAACAAGCAGCCTTCTTCAGGGGATTTTCTTGAATCCAGTTTGTACCTAAAATGTGTTTGTATGTCAACTGTGTTTATTAACCTGGGTTTTTTAAATGATCCGACTATCTTGTTTGCATTTTATCAGGTTTTCTCAATGCCATCCTAATGTTTTTAACTTTAGGAAAATAACAACCAGATGAACAGATTTCAGCTTTCTTTAGCGTGAATAGACTCTTAGTCTGAATCTGGGCTGTGTCCATAGTCTTCCCCTTTGGGGCCTAAAATGAGAGGTAAGAAACAGTCAAATCCACATCTGCCTCTGAAAAAGCCACGAATCCTGGCGTATTTCTCTGCACAAGTCCATCTCTGAAACAACACTTGACTTTCTTTGAATAATCCTTTTATGAAAGACTATGATATTCCTCCCTAAAATGGGCTGAAATAATTAGGGAGCAGAGCAAAAAACTATGCTAAATCAGGCAGCTGCTCCTTAGTAATTGCTAACTAACCTCTCTGAGCTTCAGTTTTCTCCTCTGGAAAATGGGCAAAATACCACCTACCATTCTGTTTACCGTTTAGGGTCATTGAGGCCATGAGGCAGTACTATAATGTTTTATCTTACTATAAATATTGCGTTTTCTTTCTTGCTTTCTTCAAAGTCTGCATTTATGCATGAGAGTATGCTCTGTAGATAAACATCATCTTTCATGTGTGCCGAGACAGAAAAGGATTAAGAACAGTTCACCTGTGAAAAATTAGATAGTTTGTAGCCCCTTAAGAATTTCTCCATGGGTGGTGCCCATAGCTCAATGGATAGGGAGCTGACCACATACACCAAGGCTGGCGGGTTCGAGCCTGGCCTGGGCCAGCTAGGACAACAGTGACAACTACAATAACAACAAAGAATTTCTCTATGGATGTTATTTTTCCTCCCCTGAACCTTTCTGGTGTGTCCAGGAAATCCAAGAGCTCACCTTTGGCCTCCCTGACAAGCATCATGCTCTCCTGCTTTCAGTTTGTGCAGAAACATATGACCCAGCAGCCAACCCCACTGATCTAAGGTTTGACATTCTCTTGTGAGCACGACAGAGTGTTACAAGGATGCTTGTTTGAATTGAAGGCCATCTTTGCTCCCCTTAGAAGCAGGTCATAGAAGTCTCTGTAGTCAGGGGAAGACTTTTCCTGAAGTAGTTTGGGGTGATCTCTGACACACAGAGCAAAGCTCAGTCAAGAGCCTGGTGTCCTAGATCATAGAATATGGCTCTGATAATCCTATTCTAGAAAACCGTTCAAGAAGATGTAACCAAATACTTGTCTCAGTCATAACCAAATTACATAAAGATCATAAGAGAGAAAGCACTCATAGAATATGAAAGGCTCAGCATTATTAACTATTGGGTGCTCTCCAATGAATGTGTGCTCTTGGCGTTGAATGTGTTAATTTGCTATGTCTACTGACCCATGAGAGTCTGTGGCAGCATTAGGAAAAGTCAACAAAATATACAATAGCAAATTTTCTGTTTTTAATTTTACATTTTCAGCATGATTATCATTTTCAAAATATAGAAGGATGGAACATTCTGAATCATCTAGTAGACTATCGTAAAACCTAATACTGCCCCAAGACTTCACTGGTCAGGGGTGTCTGTGAGTTTACAGTCACCCTGGTACCAATGATCCCATCTCCTCAGCACACGTCTGGCTAGCTTAGGTGATCATGTCCTAATGTTACTGAGACAGCGATCATCACAAGTCTGCTATTGTACTCTTGTTGAATTATTTTACTAATTATAAAGACAAAACTTCTCTTTTACAGTGATCAGCTACAATTGAAAGATATTTTCATAGAGTTGGAGTTTAGCTTCATAATTTACTTAATAAATCTAGAATGTTTTGACATCATGAAAGTGACAGTGCGGTGGAATAATGTTCGACATTAATTGTCGCAGGCTAATGAGAAAAGAACAGAAGCAGATTCAATATACAAATGGGTTTTTTGTACCAAAGGAACAGTAAATGACATCACAGCACATGGTACAAACTGACAAAGGTTTTATAGCTGCTCAAGTAGAGAATGCTGGTTGGGTAATTAAATCATCACAGGACACATAGTACGCACACCCTGAGCTCAAACAAACCACACATGGCAGCAGCACCAGGCCTGTCCCATGCTGATCCATCATCTTTATATGTCTCAACTTGCGACAGCTCATAAGGACTAACCTCTAATAAACAATGAAGAATTCTTTATGAAATTCTATTTTAAAAGTATTTTGAGTATTAATTTTTGTGTGGATTTCTGTGAAAATGTCCATTAACACAAGGAATTATTGTTTGAATTAGTTATTTTTATAAAAGGAAAAATGACTATAATGGCAGGCATGACTCCAGGAATGACCCATAGCACAACATCGCAAATATACACGGTGACAAAAATTCAAACAAATGCCTATATATATTTGTCTTTATAATTAAATGCATATAGACAGTCTAGTTCAGAAAAATAATATAACATCATCTGTCACATTACATGATTTTGAATAGTTTTAATTATATGTTTTTATTTGTATATAGTGTGACGTTTTGTTTTGTTTTTATGATGAGGGATTATAAGCATGTTTATACATACTTAAGTGAAATATAATAAAACTTACAATTTAGGACAACAGTGACAACTTATGATAACTTTTTTTCCTCTAAAGTTTTCTTCACTTTACTCCAGGACTAAATATTTTTGTTTAACGAATAAAGGGTTTCGTAGGGAAATATGACATTGATGAAATGCCTATCACATATACATTATTAGGTATTGCTATTCTCATGTTTAAAATTTTAAAAATACTTCAAGGTAATAAATGATTTGTCCAAAGTCATAACATTGCTAAGTTGCCCAACAAGGATTTGAAGTAAGATATGCCTGGTTGCAATTTCTATTTATTTTTATTCACAGCAAGAGAATACGTAAGAATAGTTAAAAATAGTGAGTTTGGGTTTTGAAAATGTTGGCCTGAGGTCCTTGTTCTTTAACAACAATGATATAATAGGGCCAGGAATCTAATAAAGTTACTACTAATCATGGCGATGATGATAAATAATCACTTGGATAAGAATGAAAAGCTTTCTATGCTGGCTCAGAAGTACTCACCAAAACTGGAAAATATTTTAGCAACTGCTACATAGATATCACTCACTCATCCCCATTTATATTCATTATTTTAAAATGCCATTTATAGGGGAAACAATTTTTTCTTCTCCCCATTTCTCTTCTTTTCTCTTCTTTCTCTTTCTCTTCCTTCCATCTCCTTTTCCTCTTCCATTTTTTTGTTCTGTTCCTTTCTCGCGCTGCCTATGTCTCCCGATGTCATTGTCTCCCTCCACAGACATTTCTCTCGTGTTGATCTAAGTAGGAAACATTTCCTTTCATTGATTGGCCTAGAACAGTGTTTTTCAACCTTTTTTATCTCACAGCACACTCAGAACTCTAAACTTCCATGGCACACTTAAATTATGTTGATCAAAAAACAGGTAAAAAACAAAATAAACTTATTGTGCTTCAAACTTCATTCCAAAATAATTTAATTAAGGATCTTTAAACGTTTTCCCAGCTCACCTAAGATCCTCTCACGGCACACTGTTTGAAAATCACTGACCTAGCGTGATACCAGATCCACTGCCCAGAATAAGAGAAGAATGTTTCATTTGTCTTATAGATGGATTGTAATGCTCTAATACCAGAGAACCCAAAATTGTTTAACACCAAATGACAATATTTCCTAGAGGGAATAAGCATATTAGAAAGGCATAAGAGCTTTTCAAATAAAAGCAAATCAAATATGTATTGAGTACCTACCATGTACTAGGGTTAGAGTCATAGGCAGGGAAGGAAAAGAGGGGCCAAGCCTTGTGTTCAGAGTAGGCATATGAAACTTTAAATTATAATGCAACCCAAATAATTGCTCAAGGCAATTATAAAGAATATTAAAAGGTAATTTAAGATTAATTTTAAAAGAAACAGTGAAGAAAAATCCAAAATTAAAACAAAGGTAGAATTTAAATTGCTTCTGGAAATTTTATAAGGCTTGACATAGTCGGAAAAGTAGAAATATTGTACTATAATTATTAAAGTGGAGAATTATTCTGATCAATAATATATTAGACCAATCAATACAAAATGTTCTAAGAAAACACCAAAGCAATAATGAGAAGCTCCATTTGGAGAAAGAGTAGATACTTGTTAAGAGTAGTAGGAATCGCGGTAGTAATAATAGTAGTAAGAGTAAGGCTATGTAGTTAGGGTGGTAGTTACCACATAGGAAAAACCCACTCCATCTACTGCTAAGAATTGGATCTGATGCTCCAGACCCTTCATGAATCTCAAAGAAGAAATGTGGCAGGTCATGAGTGGTAATTATAAATTATTTATTTTCCCCTTAACTGTTGTACTCCATCTTTAACATATAAATAAATCTGTCTTAACTTAAATCTAAGAAATGGTCAGGGCTGTAACTTTGTATAGGGAGAAATGATATTATTTGGGGACAAAGCAAAAGAAAAGGTTCTTTTTTTTTTTTTTTTTTTTGGTACATATGTTTCTAGTTTTGCTGCTTAATTTTGGAAAGAGGTAATTCCACATCAAAATTAGGCCGAGTGAAAAATGCACACACAGTAATCTTCATTTTCATTATCTGGAGTAGTTCAAAAGGCTCAAAAAATGGAACTATTCTCAAAGAAAGGAATGCATGTTCAGGTAATTACAAATAACAGACGCATCTGGTTATCTTAATTGTTTGGGAATGTCTCAATTAGCTGAGAATGTTTTCATGATGACTTGGAGACAGTGAAAATTTTTCACAGCAGATTGGATTCGATGGTGAGAGGAAATATAGGCAGCTCACCCTGAAGTCTATTTATGACTGCAGGATTCGTTCAAAGATCCCTATCTTTTGGATTTTATTTGCCTATAAAGGGAATATAAATGCTTCTTATTTGTTCGTTTAATTTCTGCAGCTTCGTGGACTGTCTGAAGAGGAGAGAGGACTATCGACACCAGACACTGAGACCGAGGTAAGACATGTCCAGCCTCACTTTCTCCGTGTTGACTCCAGCACCCTTTCTTAACAGAAGCTGCATTTTCACTAAATTTTGAGGCTCAGGCTTCCTCAGTAATTTGGGTTTGCTCTTTGACAAAGTTATAATGATGCAAAACCATGGGAACATCCTCAGTCTTGTATAGGACTGATGATTTCTGGATTGAAAGAATCCACACTGGCATACTTGGCTCAGTTACTCAGCGACCCTCCATCTGCCTCCATAGAATCGCCACCCTCCTACCCAATCCTGATTCCACTCAGTCAAATTCAATCCAGACCCTTGTTCTAAGCTTTGCTTCTATGATTTCTTTTAAAGAAACAGACCTGTTAACTGCAAGAAAGTGCATAAGCAATTACTATGATATTTAACAAATCAATGTTTCATTTCCCCTGGGTGGGAGTAGGTGACATCTACCCAAATCCCTTACTTTTCTTTTTTTTTAAATTTAGGCTAAAGGTTAAAAGAAATAGCATCATCTGATACAGGGTTAATTTCCAATGAATGTGTTTAGAAATGCTTCAAAAGTAATTTTTCAATATTGACAAACACCATCACAAACCAGAGGAAACTTTTCATAAGGAGCTCTTAGAAACACATCACTAATTCTTTACTTAATTGCCACCTTTGCATAGAAAACATGAGATGGGTTAAATCCTACACACAGAGGGAATGCACAGCTGGTGTGAATCTAACCAGCAAGTGGATGCCTCACTGTCCTGAACAAATCCAGATCAATATTCCTGATCTGGAAGCCCTTGAAATCGAACTCCAAATCTTGCTTTCTTGTAGGAGTCAGCAGGGGATACCTAATGCTCTCTAGGAGTTAACCACTCCTGAAAAAGAAATCAGTCTCTCTTAATTTCAGTGTAGTCCCACACACAGCATAAATGCTTAGAGAGCATTGAAGAGGTGGGGTACAAACGGAGCAGGCAGGTAGAGAATCAGAGAAATTTTAGGGAAATAGATGTTTAACTTCCTCTCTCAGAGTGTAGCATGTGGTACCCTAGTGCTTCAACCGTCTTCCAACTTCCAGCCTGTAGATTCACCTTTTCAAAAATAGAACCTAGTCCTTGCCATTTAGAGAGACTTACAACATTACAGGAGTCCCTAATTAATGGAGTGTCTAATCAATATAATTTCATTTTCTAATTGTGGACCCTATAAGCAGAAATGTCCGTGTAATATGTCCTGATTTAACACACCTGGAAATGGATCCCGAGTGCTCAAATCTCAGGGCTTTTCTCCTGACACACGGTTTCGCACCTGATCCTTGCTTGTCTACCATGTAAATGTTGGACAAGTCACAGGTGGGTTCCATACAAACCCCTTGTGTTTTATAAGATAGTAAACCAACCCCTTGCTTGAACAAGTGGAAAGGGAATCTTTATGAATCAAGTATTAAATAGCCATAACGTAGATGTATAAAGCCTGTCGCCGAGGAACACTTCTTTCTCCCAGTATTTTCCCTAAGCACCTTGGCTTTATAAAAGCACACTATCGCTCAGAGATTCCCATTTTCACCTTCCCTAATTCTACCAGTGTGATTGTTATCTATGTCAGAAAATCCTCTCCAATGGCTTTTCTCCTCAGCACCCACCCTAACCCTCAGAGTTCACTTAAGTCTACCCACCCTAACTGCTTTGAAGGCTTTGATTACTGTTCTAAATTTCTGAAGACTTTCCAGCTCAGAAGAGTTATAGCATTTAGTTTGATAGTGGGTCACTTGAACATTCAATCAAGCTCAATGCTGTGTCTACTGCTATTTATCTAGTGAGATCTGAAACCTCTTTGAGGACAGGAATATGCTTTGTGTAGTTTTTTTTTTTGTTTGTTTGTTTGTTTTGGGGTTTTTTTTTTTTTTTTTTTAGACAGGAGCTTCAAGCTGTCCCCTGGGTAGAGTGCCATGGCATCTCAGCTCACAGCAACCTCCAACTCCTGGGCTTAAGCAAGTATTCTGCCTCAGCCTCCCAAGTAGCTGGGACCACAGGTGCCCGCCACAATGCCCGGCTATTTTTTTGGTTGCAGCCGTCATTGTTGTTTGGTGGGCTCAGTCTGGAATCGAACCCACCACCTTGGGTGTACATGGCTGACGCCTTAGTCACTTGAGCCACAGACGCCAAGCCGCTTTGTGTGTTTAACACTGTGCTTGCTCCCCGTTAGGACAGGCTGATGGGAGACACATCTTCCAGGCTGCATTCATAAATTCCTCCAATGGCAGTCAAGGATGGATGCTTTAGACTTCATGGAAATGAAATTTAATATTTAGGTGATGCTGGCGAGTGATTGGTTCCTCACCAAGAGAAGATCAAGAGAAGTTTACAATGTAAGAAATCACCTACAGATCATAAAATCATACATTTATTTGTCACAGAGTAAGAAGCAAGCAAAGTTTCATATGTTGTTTCTCATTCAGTTGATGATATATTTTGGCTATCAGTTTGACAAATGTAGTAACTTAATTCTACATACACATTTGTGAAGAGAACACCAGGACTGACACTAAGCAAGGGACTCGGAATTCAGTGGAAATGCCTCAGAGCAAAAGTAAGAGGACTCTCTGAGGCAACAGAGAGCCAACAGCCTTCTGAGTCCCAGGTGACTGTCCTCAAATCTTAACTTCATGGACTGGACAATCATCTAGCCTCCCTGAGCCTGTTTCTTTGCCTGTAAGATAGAAGTAATAATATTTTATAGAATTAAGTGAGATTGAATTTGAGGTAACACAAGGGTCTCAGTGTCTAAAAGCCAGAAGATACCAGCCAATGCATTCTCACCAACCCCTAATATTCAAATCTTGTTGCTCCAAGGTTCAACCTAATTTCTTCAGAAAGGTGGGACTTACGTAGTTTCTCCACCTCCACAAGTGTTTCCAACCCCAGATTGGTTTTCCTCTCTTCACTGATCTGCACTCATTTTCCATCCTTGCTGTATGTAATTAGCTTAGAGATTTCACAGAACATAGACTCAAAAAGTGGCCCAAGAGGTCCTGCTCTGAGCTTAAACCTTGCTCTCTTCCTTTCCACTATGGCTGAGATGCTGGACGAGACAGAAATCACCTTACCATCTCACCAATGAAGTTAGAGCCAGAGCCGCGACATGATGCCAGGCCTCCTGGCACTCAGGTGTGCTTATACTCAGTGGGCCAGTAAGATACATTTTTTTACTCACAGAGGCAGAGCAAACCAGTTCCTCCCCGTAGGTTTGCTTTAGTTAGATGAGGGAGAACAAGATGCCACAACAATATTTATTGAGAACTCAAGCATTTTATCTTTTACTTTTTGTGACTTCTCCATTGAGAAATTAAAACTGCCTCCTCTTCATGCTCTTAGGAAGGCCACCTGAGTGACGAGAGGAGAGAAATCCTGGCAACCACCACCATGTCTTACCTTGACTTCCAACAGCCAACCTCTGTTACTGTACCTGTTTGGGTACCAGAGTTTACCTTTGATTATAACACAGTCTCCTGGGCTCTCCATTTGTCTCTGTGATCTGACCTCCACACAGATCTTTACCCAAATGGGTCCACTATTCTTTTTCTCTCTATCCTGGTCTCTCTCTGTCTCTCTCTTTCTCTTTCTCTCCCTCTCTGCCTCTCTCTCTGAAGTTCCATTACTCCTGGGAGTCTATTCTACACCTATGAAATCAGAGGGCATAAAAGTCATTCAATTCCACTCTTGAACTGCAGGACTCTTTTCCACTTGGCCTTGTACATGAATGCCAAAACACTCAATGAATGTTTGGCACATAACACACAAGAAAATAAAGTCAAGAGGGGGCGGTGCCTGTGGTTCAGTGAGTAGGGAGCCAGCCCCATACACTGAGGATGGCGGGTTTGAACCGAGGAGCCCCAGCCAAACTGCAACAACAACAACAACAACAACAAAATAGCCGGGTGTTGTGGCAGGCACCTTTAGTCCCAGCAGCTTGGGAGGCTGAGGCAAGAGAATCACCTAAGCTCAAGAACTGGAGGTTGCTGTGAGCTGTGATGCCACAGCATTCTACCAAGGGCAACAAAGTAAGACTCTGTCTCCAAAAAAAAAGAGAGAGAGAAAGAGAAAAGAAAGTCAAGAGGAAAAAGTTTAGGAGAAGCAAGGAGTAGGTAAGCCACATGAGCACATAACTAGATAATTAATGTGAAATTCAATTATTTATTTAATAGTTACTTCAGTCAAGTAAATCAGAGGCTGGCTGAGCTCCATCCCCGAGTATGAAACGCATATACAGGCTTACTTGTTAATTGGATAATTGATGCGTTGCTGTCAATTCAAATATATAGTCACAGATAAATCCAAATTTTTAATAGTTTCCCACTCACTTTTAGGCTATTTGTTTGTTTTTGCCCACCTCGTATTTCTAATCTGTGCTGGTCCGCACAACACAAGGAGGGGAAGAGTGGCAGGCACAGTCATAGAGGCCTGGGAAAAAAATCGAAGAGGAGTGCTAATAGAGAAGCGTTTTAATTTTTATAGGAACATATCAGAATTTAGTGTAAAAAGACTTAACTCTTTGAAATCACATAGTCAGATGTACTAAGGTTTACAGAAAAGAACAACGGGCAGAGAAAGATTGTAAGTGATATCAATATCTTATTCCTCAGAGTATTAAATAGAAGTTTAATTAGTTTAGGAAAGTCTTCAGAAGAAAGAACTGAACTTATGACATTTGCTAGACTGTCTGGGATTAGTATTCAAAATAATTTCAACTGGTGAACGTTTGGTTAATGGTGAGTGTAGATAGGACCAAGATTATGGCAAATAATCATCATAGACACTAGACTTTGGGAAACACTGATATTTGCAATTTGTAGCTGGTTTATAAAAGTTCAGAAACAAGCATCTGTATATCATTGCTTGATGTCTGAAAGGACAGTCGAGTGCATAAGAGGATGTACCAGACTGGAAAGCCAGTTCTCACCTCGACTCTTCATAAACTACTGAACTGCAGAGAGAAATGTGCTTTGCTCATGCCCTTTCTGATGGACTTTGCAGCTCTTCCGAACACAAGGTAGCATCTATTTCTCCACCCCTTGACTGTAAGTTGGCTTGGCAACTTGATTTGACCAGTGGAATATGGCAGGAGCAGCAGCATGCATCAGAGCCTGGGCCTGCAGAAGCCTTGCTGCTTTCTCTTACCATGAGAACAGCCTCCTCTAGTCTGCTGGAGGAGGAGGGACCACCAGCCACAGGTGAAATCAGCTAGTTTCCTAAGCCAGAGACTCAGACATGTGACAGAACCAGCTAAGACTGGAAAGCCACGTCGCCGACCTACAGCTGAGCTCAGATGCAGGAATGAGCCCTATCAAGAGCAGAACTGCCCAGTAGACCCATAGCCACCAGTAGCAACAAATGGGTATTGTATTAAGTCACAGCATTTTTGGAGTGGTTATTGTTCTTGCATTATTACTGTGACAATACACGAGTGATACAGAGACATTTGTGTTCGACAGGATGAGCTCCCTCTATAACATAAGTATGGCTCTGATTTCTGGCAGAGTAGATTGCATGTCTCTAATTTGACTGTGGAGAAAAATATAGAGATAGGAACATAAGTATGAATATATATATATATATTCATCTATGAGTGTCTATATACACAGTATAGAGAGAGACATATATACTATATAATCACATATCTGTAGATATGACCAACTTAAAGCATGTATATCTAGATTAATAGACAGGAACTGGAAGATCAGACAAGATGCTTAGATGCTTTATACAGAGCTCTTCAGTGTGATACATTCATCTCCATATAAAGGTAAATTACTCATTTCTGTCATCGAGGATTTACTAAAGGCACTATTGATAGCACGTCCCATGCACTGACAAACTGGGCCAGTGCAGATTTATTTAGTAGGTTGGGGAACTAACATATCTTGTGATTTAGCCGAACACTGGCTTTATTTGCTCACCCATCTTTTTTTTCCCCCCTCCTATTATGGTTAGGGTAGCCCTGCATAAGATTTTCTCACATCAGTGATTAGTCCCTGTATCATTTTTATAGGTCTATTTTTAAAAGGTGCTTATTTAAGTGACTGGTAACTAATCATAGTTCTATAATTGACTGAAAAGTTGACTCAGTGTAAAATTCAAATTAAATTGAAAAGAAGCCCAAACCCTCATTATAAATTATTCTTCCCAGCTCCACAAACACTCATTTTACAAACAGCGAAAGCATGAAGAGACAAAGTTTGCCTTCCTGCAAAAAATATGTTCAACAATTACAGAGCAAAATTTATAGCAAAGGAAGAATGTTCCTCTTTCTTTGCTGTGACACTAATAAAAGGAAAGAAATATAAGTACTGCTTAGTGTAGGCTGAGAAATGCCTAAATTTTAAAATTAGAATAGTAGCATTTTATTTCTGGACAAGCCCGACTGATCTTTTTACACAGAGCGACAGACAGGCTTAGGGGGGCATGACCTCATCGCAAAGATTTGGGCTTCAAAGGCCGCTCCTCAAACCTCTTGCTGATCACCTGCCCTTCCACCACCCCAAATTAAACATTTAAAAGTTTTGAAGCCTTCTTGCTTTACATGAAACATTTTTCTGCCATCCTTCAGTCAATTACCCAGAGGCCAAAAATATCTCTTCCCCCATTCAGCCCATGGCACCTCCACTGTGAAGTGCTCTAAATCCATTAGCGGGGCCCTCTCTGCATGCGACATCATCAGAGGAACAAAGCCGTGATGATGTAGAACAACCCACGTCCATGTATATCACCAGAGTTCTAGCCTCTTGATCAGCCGGCGGGTTTAATAAACATTCCAGATGGCTTGCTCTGCCTGAAGGAAGAATGGATAATCACACTGCACTTTCCTCCACACAATAATAAAATAAGGCCATGGTAGCACAGAAGCGGAGCCTGCCAAAAACACTGAAAGGACTGCTTAGAACAATAGAACCGAGTGATTGGAAGGCACATCAATGCCCTCACCCTTTATGAGGGAAGGTGGCCTGCTTTCCTATAAAGCATGCAAAACCAATTGTGTTATGCAACAGCTCTGCTAAAAAATAAAGCAAGCAAAAAAGCAAAACAAAGGAAAAAACCCTACCAAAAAAACCCAACACAACAAAAACTCCATCTAAATAACTTATTTTAAAAGAATTTGGTAAAAAGGCAAGTTAAATAAAAGCTCAGAAATAAAATAACCTTTGCTAGCCGGAATTCTGAGCTATGCATACATAGCTGGACATACATAGATATGTGCTAATGGATATAACTGGCCAGTAGAAAGCATTTCATGATCTTTATATTCATTTTCTGAGAAATCTTGAGTAGGATTTCTTAAATTAGTTCGTGGAGGAATTCTGGGTAGTGTCTGTGGAGGCTTCAAAAGATGAACTCACAGAAGAAAGAGCCTGACACTCAGCGCTGAAGCCCAACCTTACAGCGTGCGTTTCTCTCATCTCCTTCTTGTTTGTTCTGAAGGCTTCCCTCCTTTTGCTTCTTGAATAGTATCTTTTGCTCTTTGGACAAATGTCTCATCTGTTATAGTTAATATGCTCCTCATTGATACCTTATTTTCCCTTTTCATTTAAAACATTTAATTCTCTTGCTGAGTGATTGGAGTATATCAGAATTGTAACTTAAAATCTGCCCAATGTTGATCAGGAAAGGTCTAGACAGAGCACAGAGGATTTGTAGGGTAGTGGAACTATTCAACATGCTACAATAATGATAGATACAGGTTCTTTACATTTGTCTAAACCCACAGAATACATAACACAAGGGTGAATCCCAATATAAACTCAGGTGATAACATTGCATCAAGGGAGGTTCACCACTAACAGGTGCACCAGTCTGGTGCAGGGTGTTGAAATGGGGGAATCTGTGCATGTGTGGGGATAGGAAAGATATAGGAAACCTGTGCACCTTCTGTGACCCAAACACTTCTCTAACAAAACGCATTAAAAAAGAAAGAGAAGTTTATATTTTCTTATCAGTGGGTTATTAGATGCCATGTGCCTAAAAGTTTAAAAAGTATGCCTAGAACTCAAGTGCATAGCTTTATAACCCAAATAAAGTTTTCCAAGTACTGAGTAGATAGACGGGCACATCAGAGTATCTCAAAGTTCCTTAAAGGTAAACCAAACCAAAAGATGATTCCCCTGAGGAAAAACATCTGTTAATAAGGGGAACCTTTTGCTGCCTCCTATCTCTTTTAGTGATGCTTCTGGCTGCTTACTATGAGCTGTGGGTTTTATGGTGATGAGAGGAGGGATGAGCTGATGGAAGTTGTGAATGATGCTGCCATCTGAAGAGGAGCACACTGATTTAAGGACCTGTAAGGTTTATACATGTGCCTCTATATATAATATGTATGAAAATTTAGTCTTTTAAGTTGGGCTTACCATTCAGCACCATCGCCCCCCTCCCCCCAGATGTCAGCTTGTTTTATGGTGCAATACATTAAACATTCTAAAGCCAAAAAGTTATTGCTCTGTCTTTAATTAGTTATTTAGTATGCCAAATGGCAATAATATGAGCATAACATAAAAAATATAAATAGAACTATATCATATTAGGAGTCCTGTTAAGATACCTATTCTCAAATTTGCCTTTAAATATAGCAAGTCATAATAAATCAAGCATAAGTTGATAATTTTTAAAAGTTCATCTGGATTACAAATATGTGAGAATAAGAACTGTGTTGAAAAAGAAGAAGAATATTAAAATGTATTATAGAACTACAATAATTAATACAATGTGATACTGGACCAACAACAGAGAGAAAAACAGTGAAATAAAGTGCATGTCAATTTGGAACAAAGTAAAAGTAGCTTTTCACATTACTAGGGGAAAATAGATTATTAATTTGATTGACAGAGAAACGCACTATCAGTAGAAAATGTTATAACTTATGAGTGCATTTTTGACTTATAGTATTTTCAGCTTACTATGAGTTTATTTGTATGTGGCCCAGTCTTAACTATGAAGCTTACCAAGTGGGCATGGCTTTCACACCACCATAAAATCAAAAATGTGTAAATCAAACCATCAGCACAAGTCAGGGATCATCTGTATACACATGTGTGCACACGCACACATACACACACAAATACAGTAATTCTTACATGTATTTATCCTATAAATAAATAAGAAAAATAAAGACAAACTCTAAAAAGGTAAAATATTTGGGTAGAGAAATTACAAAAGCTTATAACCAAATAACCAATAAATGAAGGTAAATCACCTCATGTATCATTATGAAAATGAAATAAAACCATGCATCAGAATGACTAACATAAAAAACCCTGACAATACCAAAAGTTTCAAGAATGTGCAGCAACTGATACTCTCATAAATTGTGGATGGAAGTATAAATTGCTCAATCTTGGACAACTCTAGTCATAGGTACTGAAGGTGAATGCATGCATACACTATGGCCTAGTGGCTTCACTTTATGTATATAAGCAATCCGCAAGTGTCTATATGTGCAAATATATGTGTATGTAAATATTTCTACCAGTCTAATGATGATAGAAATTTAAACAGATTTATTGCCTATAAATGGTAGAGTGAACAGTGGTATAGTCATATAGTAGTATATTATATAGCAATGAGAATAACATTCCCTCATGCAATAATATAGATGAATCTCACTAACACAATATTGAAGAAAGATCTGAACACAAAAGTGTTTATACTACATGTTGTCACTTCAATTCAAAAACAATCAGGTTTACCATTGGTAATAGACAGGATTATATTGATTATCTTTAAGAGAGGAAGGCATAAAAGGGTCTTCTGCAGGGGCTGGTAAGGCTTACTTTTTGATCTGGTTGGTGGTTATGCATATGTGTTCACCTGTTCACCTTATAAATATTCAATAATTTCCACAGTCTTCTATAGGTATTTGGTTCTTCATTGTAAAGTCTATTTAATTAAAAAAGAAAGGTGTGAAGGTGAACTGATAAGATCTGTTGTGTTTGCTACAATAGTGGGTGTTTTATACCTTGGGAAGGGAGTCTAGGGAAATAAATCAGTAAATAAGTCAGGATTTCAATGGTAAACAGCATGTTGAAATTAGGATAAGTGGAGAATGATCTAATTAAGGGACGAGTCATGAAGGTGTGGCTGAGGTGTAGGGGAATTGCAAGTAGTACCACTGACTCATCATTACCCCAAGTCTGAGGGGCAACAGATGAGCTGGGGAAGGAAAGAATCATGTTGCAAAACTAAAAACTGCCTTGAGAAGCCCTTTGGCTGAAGAAGCAGCCAGCCCCAGACAAGACTAGCAAGGAAGAGCCAAGCAATAAATCCCTTGATCAACCTCTGTGTTACATTGAGGTTCACCCCAGAGAGAGAAAGGTACGTGAATAAGGATTTGTTAGGGGGAATTGGCTCACTGATTATGGAGGCTAAAAAGTCCCACTACAAGTTGTGGACAGGTTGGAGAAACAGCAAAGCCAGTGACAGGACTCAGTCCAAATCTGAAGACCCTCCAACCAAGGATGGTGATGGTCCAACTCTCATTCTGAGGCAGAAGGCTCACCGGCCCGAGCCTGGAGGGCTGCTGATATGAGTCCTGGAGTTTGAAAGCCCGACAACATGGCATTGTCATCTCCAAGGACAGCAGCAAAAGGGCATGGGCTCCCCTACAGTGAGCAAGAATTCTCCTTTCCTCTGTCTTCTGTTCTAACTGAGGCCCCAGTGTATTGGGTAGTGGTGCCCACACTGAGGGTGGGTCTTCATCACACAGCCCACTGACTCCAACGCCAGTGTCTTCTGTTTCCAAACATACCTCCACAGGCACATCTGGGCAGCCCAATCACGCTAATCGAATACGAGACCACATTGGTTTATCTTTGGACAGAAGAGTGACAGGGTCAGTGCAATGACTGAGAATTAATACTGCTTTTGAAGCTATCTAGGTATCCTTTATTCAGCCAAATCAGTACCCAAGTTCATCTATCACATTCTCCTTCCTCTCACTCATCTCTTTACAGTGCTTACAGTTTTATGAACCCAATTAGAAACATGAGAATAGTCAGCTTCTGAGTGTAGATGAAAGGGTGGAAAGAGGTGGAGAATGGACCCAAAGGGGGAATAGAAATGTAGAATAGAAATACATAGAAAACCAAACAAATAAAAAGTAAGATACAATTACTATTGAGCGAGTTTACATAGAAAATCACAGGTAATTGTATACCACTTGGCTGTGGGCAATATTTATTTAATCACATACACAGACACTGAATAGGGAGGTAAGATAAATATTGGGATGGGTATGTATGGTGGAGGAGAGAGCGCAGGCATAGTATAAAAGCACTAAATTTTCTCCTTACACACTGGAAATTAAATAGATTGTGGTAAAAATTGAGAGAAAGTAAGTAAGTAAGGCCGTTATTCAGATAGGTAGGAATAAAACCTAGAAAGAGCATTAAGGGTTTTGTGTATTATTGTCTTGGGAGAGGAAATCAGGAAGTGAGAAAGACTAGGAAAAAGGTCTCTTTTCTTTTAGTTGTGATTGTTGTTAAAAACCATGTAGGGCTATTTGGTATTTGAATTACACGTAAATACTACATGGGTTGGAACACATTCTTCTTAGTAAAGCATCACAAGAATGGAGAAGCAAGAATCCAATGTACTAAATATAATATGAAGGCAATAGATGATCTAATACAAGGTGGGGGTGGGGGGATGAGGGAACAGGGAGAGGGGAGGCAAGGGGTTGAGGGGGGGTCATGGTATATGGCACACCTCTTGGGAGTAGGACCTATAAGAGGTACTTTACCTAACAAATGCAATCAGTGTAACCTAATTCTTTGTACCCTCAATGCACTCCAAACAATAAAATAAAATAAATTTATACATTCATATCCTTAAAAAACACTGAAGATAACAATAAAATCAGATTGTAAAAATAAGTCTAAATATGCCCATAATAATAATTACTTAAGATGGGTTAATCTCAATTATTAAGGCAGATGCTATCAGATTGAATTTTTAAACACAATTCCAGCTGTATGCTAGTCTTTTTTTTTCAAATACAATTCATTTATTTATTTGGCTTTCTGTTTTTCTTTCTTTTTCTTTTATTAAGTCATATGCATTTAGATCATGAATACATTTATGCATTTTGGGGGTACAATGTGTTGTTTTTTAAATACAATTTGGAATGGTTACATCAAACTAATTAATATAGCTTTCATCTCATGTACTTAATTATTGTGTTAAGACACTTATATTCTTTTTGTGACACTTATGTACTTATATACCTTTTTGTTAGTTCTACTTGATATGTCTTCTTGGACATCTTCATTGTAAATTTTTACTTTTAAGCACTGTTTAGCTTTACGGTAGACCCCTGTATGCTGTTCTTAAAGCTAAACAGTGCTTAAAAGTAAAAACTTACAATAAAGATGTCCAAGAAGACATATCAAGTAGAACTAACAAAAAGGTATATAAAGTATATAATCTATAAAAATCTGGCATATAAATTTAGGCAATTCCAGGTAAAGTAAGTTTCATACCAAAAGTGAAATTAAGGCAAAACTCCAATTAATTAGGATGCAAAGATGAAAAGATAAACAAACATAATGAAAAAAATAAATAATAATCATGACCTGTATGTACCAAAATATATATTCTCAATATATTTAAAACAAAAACCAACAGACTTACAAGGAAATATTCATACATCTACAGAGTTGAATATTTTAATAGAATTCAGTTATAAACTAATAGACAAGCAGACAAAATGCTGAATATTTTTAACTTGCAGAAAGCCTCAGGATATTTCAAAAAATATGTATGCAGAATAAAAAACAGATAATACCCCAAAACTTAGAATTTGCAATAATCAAGAATAAAGACCAGCATGTGTTTGAATAGTCAACAAGGTGGAGACACTTCCCTAAAGAAACTTTGGAGTAAAAACAATGTTATATTAGTAAGTGAAAATATTTATAAATAATGACAAAAATTTTACAGTGGTGTCCAGGGAAATCACACTTGGAAAAATTATAGATTTTACATTTTTTTTTTAATTTTACATTTTTTTATACAAAAAACCAGAAAGACTGGGAGAGTGGGTAATGATCTAAGTAAAGAAGCTTATTGCAAAAGTAGTATAAATTTAAAGTAAAATGGCGATAACTGTAACAATAGGTTAGATTATGATTTTTACCAGTTTGTCCAGCGTTGACAGCAACATGAAGCAACAATCACTCTCATTCACATGACTGGTAAAAGTATACAATAACTCGATATTCCTAGAGGGCCATTTTGCAATGTGTTTTAGTAATTTAAACTGAATACTTTGGGAATATTTTATTTGAGGAATCTTATATTCCGGAAATAATCATATGAGTATACAAAAATGAATCACCCTCCCCAGCAAAGAGGAAAACCTAATGTCTAGTAAAAAAAAAAAATGGTCATAGTCACTATACAAGGCTCATATAATAACACTTGATCATTTTAAATGATGACATATAGCTCTATTCATTGGCATGGAACTATGTTCAAGATCTATTGCAATGTGAAATCATCAGATTTTAGAAAAGTACACAGTTTCATTTTTGTTAAGAATCAACACAATAGGAAATACATACAATGATTGTAGAAGAATTAGAGAAAAGTGGAAGTGTACCAGTGAAGTGTCTCTAATAATTATGTCATTATGTAAAACCAAATCTGCCATCTCCACAGGCTGACAAGACCCTTATCATTTGCAATTTTTTTTTCTTTTGTCACTTTAGTCATTTACCATCTATTACGTTTTCTGCATTGATGCAAATGGACTGGATACCTTTGTTGTTTCTTGCCCTGGATAGTTAAAAACTGTTTTCAGAGACTTATTTCTCAAGGCAGTCAGACAACGTGCACTTTTTTTTAACTCATGGCAAAGAAAGTAATCCCTTTTTCACATCTACCACCAAACTCTTTGGGATGCTCGCTTTTCTATTTCTATATAAGTGTTGTATGGCATCATTCCAGAGCACCACATAGCTGCAGGGTAATTGATGACTCCTAGTATAGACTATAACTTACTGTATTTATTGACTATGTTCTTCATATTGGACAGATTTGCTCCTTGAAAACAGAAATGAAGGCTCATACATTACCTAAGTTTTGTACAAAATGTATTACCCTATTAATAGGTTGATTGAGAGAAAGAATGAATGAACTGAGATTTATTGGAGCCCCTATGTTCCTGATATTGCTTTCAACACATTTAAGTTCAATAGAATGGTTTCAAACATACAGGCACATTTATTAACTGATTGATTCTTGGAATCTAAATTCCCTCCATGTGTTTTGCAGGTAGAATGCAAGAAAGTCCTTTGATATCTCTAACTTTTTCTGTCTGTTTCATGCAAATTATTTCACGCAAAATTTGGATGACGAATGTTGTTGTGACACCAAAAATATTGCATGCTTGAGGGTGGGATGAGTAGTGAGAGTAGTTTGCATGTCTGTGGAACCAGGTCAAGGACAGTGAAAGAGAAAGACTGGGAGAATAAGATATAAATTATTGGAAAGAACCAAAGCAATCCTAAGCAAAAAGAGCAAATCTGGAGGCATCACATTACCTGACTTCAAGTTACCTTACAAGGCTATTATAAACAAAAGTCTATAATTCATGAGACTATAAAAATTCAAGAAGGTAAAGTGAAAAAATTTCTTCTATACATCAGCCAGCCTAGGCAAAGAATTTTTGAATAAGATCCCAAAGACAAATACAGCAACAACAAAAATAAATGAATGGGATTTAACTGGAGAGCTTTTGCACAACAAAGGAAATAATCAACAGGATGAAGGGACAACCTACAGAATGGGAGGAAATATTCACAACTATGCATCCTAAAGAGGGCTAATATCCAGAATTAGCAAGAAACAAACAATCCCATTAAAAAGTTGACAAGAGACATGTACCCAAGATTTTTCGAAAGAGGATAGACAAATGGCCAACAATCATGAAAAATGTTCAACATTACTAATCATCAGAGCAGTGTAAATGAAAACCACAGTGTGATACTATCTCACCTTTGTCAGAATGGCCATTATTAAAAAGTAAAAAACATAATAGATTCTGGTGTGATGAAGGAAGGTAGGAACACTTATATTCTGGAAATGGGTTGCAAATCAGTACAACTTCTATGGAAAACAGTACAGAGATTCCTCAAAGAAATATATGTAGACTGAACTGTTTATTCCAGCAAACTCACTACTGGAATTTCTTATCCAATGGGAAAAGAACATTTTATCCAAAAGACACCTATACTCAAATGTTTATCAGAGGACAATTCACAATTTCTAAGATGTGACATCAAACCTAAGTGTCTAACAATTCATAAGTGGATTAAGAAAATGTGATACACACACACATAAATATACATACACACATATACACATATACACACTATGGTGTACTGCTCAGCCATAAAAAGGAAGGAAATAATGTTTTCAGCAACTTGAGTAGAACTGGAGACCATTATGGTAAGTGAAGTATCTCAAGAATGCAAAAAAAAAAAAAAACCCCACATGTACTCATTAATAATTGGAAGTTAATCAATGGATAGACAGAGGCACAAGGAGATATAAAAAACAATGGAAATCAATTAGAGTGGGGGATGAGGGGTGAAAATTATTGAGGAGAATGAACACTAAATTCACACATATGAACACTATGGTGATGGGAACACTAAAACACCAGCTTGAGTATTATATGTGTACAAGGTATCCATGTAACGGAAACATTGGTACCCCCTTAATATTTTGAAATTTAAAGAAGGCAAGAATACAAAATACAAATATACAAAACTATATACAAATACACAAACATACAAAATACAAAAAGTTTAACATGAAAGAGTACAGCAAAGGTAAAAATAAAGAACAAAAATGACCTGATTTATATTGCAAAAAATAGCAAAACTACAGATGTAAATACAACGATTTATAACAGTTTCAGTAATTACAGGCAATCCCTGCATTATGGATGACCCAACTTATGATATTCTTTACTTATGATTAGGCTACTGAAGCTCCTGATAAAGATAATTTATAATGAAATAATTAATAAATTGGGAACTATTATTTTTTTCTGTGCATGCAACAAGCCAGCATGGCGTAAGCGGTTTGTTAGCATAGCATCTTTACACTAGCAGCTCGTCTCATAGAGAGAGAGAGAAGCCACTGATACAAACAAGACCATGATGAATCAGAAGATCCAGAGCCAAAAAAAGTTTATGACAGAAGAATTAGCTGAAGGTTTGTTCTCACTGAAGCAGGATTTACTAAGCTTGAAGAGCAAGATCCTAACCTTATGTGGTTCACAAAGGTTTTACCGTGCAGTTACAGAGAACATCAGCAGGTAAAGGTATTTATGATGTAAAAAGCAAAAAGGCTGTGCAAACATCCCTTAATACTTTCTCAAGAAACCTACCTCGGTGGTAAGCTGCCCTCTTCCACCAACAGAATCAAATCCTGATGCTCCAGCACCATCTCCATCATCATCTTCCAATTGACTTTATACCATCTTCTTGCTTCAAAAATGGCCCTTCCAACAAGCAAGTAATTGATGCAACATTAGGTGTATCAACCTCTAATACTCATTTTTGAAACTTCTCCTACCTAAACTTTTTGGGTCAGTTTTTTTTTTTTATTTTCTGTTTGTTCAAGTTAAAAGAAAGAGAACAACTGTAAGAAGCATTAATCAAAAAATAAACAATTTTAAACTATGGAAATTATGTGTGGTTTATACTCAGCTTCGTATTTTACATCACTGCTAATAAACAAGAATTAACTGAACATTAATTTCTCCTGGTGCAGAAAACTATTAACACGCACCTAGGAAATTTCAGACAAGTCTTTCTAAAATTAGATAAAATTTTCCTTTGTGTCTGTGTTGATCAATATAGTGGTTGAATCCCTAAATCGAATATAATTATTAGTCATCCAAATATGGTTAAAAGCAGTTAACACTACTGAAAAGTTCCTTAAAATAAGAGAAAAAGTGGATAAGGTGGTTGAGATGAGAGACCCTACCACAGGCAAACTGTGAATATTAAAACAGTCTATGTAGTTATGAAAGTTACCATCTTATCAAGAGTTTTTCTCTCTTCTGAAATGAAATGATTTGTGTGAGGTCATTTCTGCTACGATTCATCTTTAGAGGCCCACATACACAAAATGCCTATCTACTCCACCTTATAAGATTTTCGTTTTCTTTTCTTTTCTTTTCTTTTTTTTTTGGAGACAGAATCTCACTTTGTCACCCTTGGTAGAGTTCTGTGTCATCACAGCTCACAGCAACTTCAAACTCTTGGGCTTAAGTGATTCTTTTGCCTCAGACTCCCAAGTAGCTGGGACTAGAAGTGTCCATCACAATGCCTGGCTACTTTTAGAGACAGGGTCTCACTCTTGCTCAGGCTGGTCTCCAACTCCTGAGCTCAAGCAATCCACCCGCCTCAGCCTCCCAGAGTGCTAAGATTGCAGGCATGAGCCACTGCACCCAACCTATCTTATGAGATTTTAAAACTTCATGCCCAGTAAAATAATGACAATTAGGGTATCCTATTGGTGTGATGCCTCCAAGGAACATCACAAGCTGCACCATATCAAACTGGAAGGAGGTGCAGGTTGTCAAGACACTGCAGTCGAGCGTATCTACAGGCATTAACACTGCCTCCCACACGGCCACTGCTGGGACAAAGTCGGCCTCTTGGACATAAAAGTCAAATAAAACATGCAACTCTTAAAACAATGAAATAATTTGTAAAGGCCAAGAATGATACCTGGTCAATAAGAATTGGTCATGAAAATGAATGACAAGAGGAATCACGATTCTGTAATCCTGAGGGAAGAAATAAAAACTCAAATATAATTTGTTCTTAAAATTGCAAAGCAGTATTGAAGCAATTGGAGTAGTATCAGATTATAAATTAGGTTCATTATAAGTTATTAAATTTCTTTTTTCAAGTAGACTAACATAAGAAGAGTGTCCTACATGTACCAGCGGTTTTGGACTGGTCATTTGGCCAAGGACCTCAGACTTCTTATTGGGAGGAAGATGTTTGCCCATTTGCTCTCATGTTTCCATCTTTTTCATCTCTGACAATGTTAGATGATGTTTCAACATTGGCCTTCTTGATTCTGTGATATTTTCCATCTGTGAAGATTTGTGGCTCTGAAACATACAGAGCCTTGTAGTGACCCCGGTGATTGTAAGATACTCAGAGAAGAAAAGCTATGCTGAACCTCAGAAGAAATGACGCTCAGTGGATAATCAATTCCTAGGATCCTAGCAGGACAGCAGAGAAGAGGGGATTTTTAGGGTAAATTCAGGTGAGGGAGCAGAGTCACTAAAGGCTCTGGTTGTCAACCAGTGAAGGGTGCCCAGGGCAGAGGAAGTTTGGTTTCCTTGTAGTCAGGCACATCATAAAGAATTAACTTCACTTCCCAAAAGGCAAATTGTGCTATTCCGTTTCTTTCTCTTTATCTCAGTTTTCATTTAGTGAACTTTATTTCCTTTCTTTAGGAAATCCACAACAATAGAAAAATATGAGTTAATAAGGAGGGAAAAAAATCTTTCTAAAGCAATTACTTCAGAAATTCTTTTCTTAGGGTGGCCTAAGATTTTTTTTTTTTGAGTTTTTGTTTAATTAGGTTTTAAATCTTTCCTTTCTTAATTACTTTTTTTTTTTTGGTATTAACACCTAAATATACTTCTATTCGAAGCACAAACATACAGTGATAACAATTAGCAGAATAATTACACTCTTTCTGTCAGTGTAACCTCATGGCACAGAAAGTATTACAAATCCATTTTAAAACATATTAAATGTTCATATTAATGAGGATAATAGAGAACAAGTACCAGCAAACTAAATATTGTTAATGATTTTGAGCTATTAAATTCATTACCATTTTCTTTCATAATAAAGTGGTTACTTGCTAATTAGACCTTTTTTAACTCATCATTATTGAATTCATTACATTGTGTGCAGTTAACCCTTGGAGGTCTGTGGGTGTGTATGCACAATTAAAATCCTTTTAATACCATATTAAGGCGATATGGGGAGTTCCTGGGGCTTTTCTAACAGTTGTTCCATGTACTTTCCTTATGTATATTTCCTTGTCAGGACGTGCCTGGAAGTTTCATATCTGTTCCTGCATTTTCACCAACAAATAATACAAAAGCAACCTTAATTCATGAGAATTATTACCATGAGCATTTAGAATCAAAATGCATCCCTCTCATTTCATTACAAAAAAATAGAAATATATAAAAAAATACACTAAACTTGACTAAAGCAACAAAGCAATCATTTAAAATGGTTTTAGTCCAGCCTATGAAGAAAGCCCTTAAGGAAATTACCTCCAATTCTAAATTGTGGTAGTAAATGTTAATATTGACCTGTGGAAGAATGATAGTGACAGAATTTTAGGATTTGTTTTACTATATTAAGATGATTTCACTACTTTTTTGGCCATACCAATACCCTGTGTATGGTCTGGTATATGGTCTGTTATACAACCCCCCATACACTAAAAATGTGTGCATATACATATATATTTATGTATCATACATATAATACACATGCACACACATATCATGTATATACACATGCATGTGTGCACATGCACACATTGACCCCACTACTTTCTGAGACATAGTCTCACTGACCCAATTGTTTGTACTCTTTTCCTGATTTTTTTTTTTGTGATCAGATATGCATATTTTGTCATGGCTGTTAGCCTCAGGAAGGCAAATATGACCAAAGAAGAGATTTGTACTCTATGTAGGTATTGAGTGCCAAAATCTAAACTGTTATCTTTAGTAGCAATGAACTCAATCTAAAAACAAAGGTTCAGGTGGACAAATGAGTGTATGAATGAATGAGTAAGACAGGTATTCATCAACAGTGAGATGCTGTGTGTGTGGACACATGTGCACAGCCCAGGCGGGCAAGAGGTAGCTAGCGATGAGCTTGATGTTGGGGTGAGTGCAGGTAGCACATTGGCTAGGTGGTAACATACACACTTTAAGACATTGATTAGCCAATAGACAGAGTATAGAAGAGAGAGCTCAACATGATCACCCATCTCTAATTGACCACTGTCAATTCCTTCCTTGTACATACATGCCATCCTTCCTTTGAGAAGTAAAGTCTACCTCTCCCCTCTTTTTGAATCTGGGCTGGCATTAGTGACTTGTTTAACCAACAGAACGCAGCTGAAATGTTGTTCCTGGACCCCAGGTCTAGGTCACAGGAAGCTTCATGACTTTCTCTTAGTCTTCTTTGAACTCTTACTCTAGTAGAAGCCACCCTCCAAGAAAAAATTTAACCCCCTTGAGACAATAATTTGTAAGAAAGCCCAAGCTCTTCTTTTATAGAGGCTACTTGGACAGACCAATAACAAATTAACCTTAACTTTTTCCAGCATGGGCTCTACTGCTGAAATCCCTCCAACTGAAATCACATGGAGGTCTCAAATGAGAAACCCAGCTAGTCTGTCAGCCCTCAGACCTGCACAAAAACAATAAATTGGTGCTTTAAACCACAAAAGGATATACAACATCATTTTCAGTATCTACATTATCAGTAGATAATCAGAACATTGCCCATTGTCTCTGTGTGAACAACATACACCTTTTCTGTGGACATATCCATTCTTCATTTTCTCATTTTGTAAATTTAAATAGCAGCAAACAATGTTCAGAGCCATGGGTATTGGAGAACGCTAATGGAATACCATTGAAATGTAAGGGTAACACCCAGGTACACTTCATCCCATGTGAATGTACATCCTGAAGCTGTGAAATACAAGCATCCTATCATACCTAATATTTTTTACAGAGCAATAATTAACAGATAACATTCTCCTTGCATCTCCATTTCATGACAGCCACTGGTGGTATTGGGGATAGAAAACAAGAGGTTGAAGTGAACTACTGATTAGCTCAAAGTTACATACGTGGCAAATTTTAGAACTCAAATATTACTTTTCATTTTCTATTTCCTTATCATTCAAAATGGGTTCGTAATTTCTCCCTTAAATTCAGTGAGATTAAAAATGTAAAAGGACGTTTACATTTATATGTAAATATAAATTTTAAGGCATTATACAAAAGATGGATGAGGATACATGGTATTAGTTCTTCCCACTACTATGATTACCAGAACATATTTAATTTTCTTTTTTTTTTCCTTTTGAGACAGAGTCTTACTCTGTTGCCCTGGGTAGAATACTGTAGTGTCATAGCTCATAGCAACCTCAAATGGGCCCAAGTAATTCTCCTGCCTCAGCCTCCAAGTAGCTGGGACTACAGGCACCCACCACTATGCCTGAGTAGGTCTTCTGTTTTTAGTAAAGGGGTCTTATTCTTGCTCCTGCTGGTCATGAGCTCTAAACGATCCACTCACCTCAACCTCACAGAGTGCTAATTTTATCATGAAGAGTAGAGTCTAAGTAATGAAGTAAATCAGACAAGAAAGAGAGTAAGTGAGGAATAATCAGAGGAAATTCTGTAGGAAGAGGAAGAAATTCGAAGTATGTTTTGAAGAGAGCAGAAATCATCTGAGAAGGTTAATGACAAAAGAGAAGGAACAGTTGGACACATGGAGTAGTCCTCGGGGAAGGTTGTGTCAGAGGAAGAGTTGTATAGTAGGATTTCCCAGCAAGTGCTCGGCAACAGAAGGGCACTGAGTACTGAGAAAGGGTGCCAGAAAAATGGACTTAAAAGATGTGCACACAAAACATAGTTCACAGCACTTTGCGCATACAGAATCAGAGTCCGTTGCAATAGACACTCTCTTATTTCCCTCTATTTTTCTGCTTCTTTATTCCTGCTACAGTATCCCTTACTTTGTGCTGCAAGCCACCACCCGTTCAAATGCTCTGCCATGTGTCTTTGTATTGGCTTTCAGTAATAAAAGACTTAATAAGACATGATTTCCACTGAGTGTTGTATGAGAGTTAAACGCACACACGCATAAGCGTGCACACTCACACATACACACACCCTACCCCTACCACCGCCATCACTACCCATTATTAAGACTAAAATGAGTAATATCTTTGTGTCAAGTTTGAATATTTCAGAGCAGAAAATATGTCCATTTTGTTGATTAGTTTCACTTGCTAAGCAAACTTTTTATGACACTGATATACTACATCTTATTTTAATAATACAGAGGAAAGCACACGTTTTACTCTGCACACCGAGAGCTAATAAGTAGAAGCACATCTCTTATAAGTAAAAACTGTCATCCTCTCTCCATGTTTATAATGATTAGAGAGTTAAGAGTAGAAGTTGAAACAATTAATAGCCTCTTTTCTCTATTTGCTGTTTTTTTTCTTAAAGAACTGGGGCACAGAAGATAGTACGTAAGTAAAGAAAGACTTGGAGTTTGCAAATCAATATACTGAAAGAATGTAGGTCAGGTTGCTAGTCTTCTAAATGTGTTAAATGTCTCTCAAAATTACTTTTTAAAGGATCTGGGGCATGAGTTCTTTCCCTCTGTGCCTGCCCTGATAAAAGGTTATCAACTCTGAATCAAGATGGCTGACTGAGCAAACGACTTTCTTCTCCCTCCTCCTCAAGTCCCATCAAAATGACAGAAGAAACATAAAAATAAATCTATATCAGTTGTAGGAAGCCCACTGGGGTCCTAGATGAGTGATCAGTTAGGAAATCTGGAAGATATTTAGCAGATGAAAACTTATAGACCACAAAAGCCCCCTAAATATAGGAAATCTACAACCTCCACAGACAAAATCAAGAACCTCCAAGAAGGCTTGTTTTTCTCAGTTTCATCCCTCAACAAACTTTGATATTTGAGACAGTTGAGACGAGAAGGAGCAGGTTTTGTCACTTCTTATACAGGCAATAGTTAATCTCTCTTCCTAGCAATCTAACTCTAATATTTGGCTTCAGTCAATACCTTGAGTATAATATTTTAAACCTGGATTTCTTGCATGGAAAGAGGGTTATCTGAAGGTCTCAGTTCTGTTAATTCATGAGAATTAGCATTAATGAAGTCAAGACTTTGAGTTCTTGCTGCAATTTACTGTACTTATTTATTAGTTTATTTTTTCATTCATTAAACAATTTGGCATGACCAGCTAATTGTACATATACTCAAAGAAAGAAAATATTTTCTAGTTTGTAAAGACCAATCCAGGTTATGTTTCAAGTTCCATCTGTGTGAGTGATACGTGTGCTCCCATCATCCTCTCCTGGAAGGACAGAATGTCATTCCACAAAGCTGTTGAGGACACACCAGCAGGTGCAGACAGAAGTGTGGTCTTAGAATATCTGGGAATGTGGGTGCTCAGAGAGTTAAAGAGTTGGTTTTAGAAATAAATTTTGACTAGCGTAAGAGTCTGAGGCAATCTTAATGTCAAAGAGAACAGTGTGGTAGGACAGGACAAAGGTTCAGGTGCCTAGCTGATCAAAATATAAGTCAAGAATAAATTCAGATGGGAACACATTGACATTTTAAACAAAAAAAAATCCAAGGGTCTCCAGTACCTTGGATTAAATGTGTTTTGTTCTGAACTCCAGATTATATGTCACCAAAATAATGGGGCTGTATTTATTAAAACATAAATCACCCAAAACTCAACAATAGTCTTTCATATAAAAAGTTACCATTTGGGGACATTTTACTTTTATTTCTATAATAATAATCCCTTTCCCCAAAACTTTTCTTAATATTTTCAGTTTGGTATCTAAGCCCAGGACACGTCTATTGAAACACACCTAACTGTGGAACGTTCTTTCTTTTTAGAGTGAATTTTTAGTCCTCAATGCTGCCAGTAATCATTTGGCTAGAATTCTGGTGAATAAGATGATTGGGCTAGCTGCTAACGATATTTTTGGTCAAAAATGAGACTGATTTTTCATGTGGCTTGTAAACTGATTAAAAAATGAAAGGATTATTGCTTAATAGCCACCTCTCACTCCTGATTACCAATACTGTAGACCCTTAAATTGCCAATCACAGTTCTTAGTGGAGAAATGTGAGATGATCAAATTGATAAGAGAACAGCATAAGAAAAACAGACTCATAATCAGGGGACTAGAAGGACTATCCAACATTATTATTCAAGTACAGAATTGCATATATTCAAGAGTTTAAATTATTTTGTTTTAGAGCTATGTGATATTTGAACAAAATCACAAAATTTACATTACCCCATTTCCCTACTTCCAATTTCTCAATGCTGTTTGTGGAGAGGAATCTCATCCTATCGGAAATTCAGGACCTCTCTCTCTCTCTCTTCTCCCCACCCTACCATCTATCATCCATCTCTCTCTCACACACACACACTCCTCACAGATGTGCATACATTCCTACCAATTGCCCTTCTCATCTGACTCAAGAAGAAAAAAAGCCTTCTTCATTTCTTATCAGCTATTCCAGAGTCAATTTACTCCCTTTAAATTTACTGTTGTATTTGAGGTATTTAATGTGGACATTTCTTTCAAATACCCATTTTTGCTTTCAGTTCTCACAGCCCGGAAGGCCTATTTGGCAAAGCAAATTATCACCCTTTACAAAACATAGGGATAGAAACAGTGTATTTCCATTTGCTCCTTATTCTAAATGTTTTAAGGAATGAGATCCTGCAGATCAAGTTCAGGGTCTTTTGCTATTTTGTGTTTCCAAAGATTTGTCCAAAAGCACACCTTTATTTTGTTTTCTGTGTTTTTGCTTCTTTTTTTCTTTGTTTTGCTGCATGATTAAATCTTCGGGCTCTATAGGATAGGTGGCAGGTAATCCTGGCAGATGATCTCAGATTTGGGTGCTTATGTTTGATATTTTTAAAGTCTATGTAAACTTCTATAAATTCCTCATCCTTTTAAAACTGAGTCACTTCACTTGAAAATAGAAGGGTGTGATGCCACTTAGCAGGGTGATGCCTTTCTAAGAGACCCTATAAACGAAGGTTACTTCCTCCCCAGGGGCTTCCATCCCGAGACCTCCTGTAGGGCAGGCAAAGGTCAAGAGGGAAAAATAAGGTGTATAGAATAGGTGGTCACTTGGGTACAAATACCTCTCTCTCGGACTTTGGCCAAGGATTTGCCTTTGCTACAAGAACACACTTAGCGTGTGTGACTCAGACTACACATCTTGGTGGGAGGGGATTTATACAGGCAATTCCTTCTCTGCAATATTATAAACATAGCCTATTATCTCCTGACTTTCCAATTCCTAGGTTTTTTTTTTCTAATGAATGATTCATGTATTAATAATGGTAAAAATAATACTTTGCAATTACAGTATGCTCTTTTTCTCTCCAGGGTGCTCAGTGGACATTAAGTACATAATCATTTTTTCATTCAGACTGTCCTGGGGGGTGGTTGGGAGGCTTACCGCTGGGGGATATCAGCTTTATATTATCCTTGTTCTGCAAACACACATTTTTTTGTGTGCAAATGCCAGTTTTCTGCATTCTTTAGGAGAAGGAAACTAAGATGGTTCCTCACTGCAAGGTACCAAAAAGCCATGACAATGTACGTTGTACAAGACTGCAAGCTCTTTGATTTTTAGGATAACCGGCAGCTTGGGCTGATCAGTTGAGTCCCTGCTGGAGGTTGTTTCTCTACCTACTATGTGAACGTTAGAATGCCTCGAGCCTCAGTTCTGGGGCCTTTTTCTGCTCTATCAGCGCTCTTTTTGAAAGTTGCTATTCAGTGCTGAAGGTTTAAATGCCATCTCTCTATTATTCCCAAGTGGAGCAGGGAAAGTGAGACTAGAGGCCAGGAGAACAATTGGAGGACTAGTGTACTAACCCAGGTAACAAATGAAAGGGGCTTGGTAATAGGCCTGACGAGGAGGACAAAGAGATAGGATATAGAATCAACAGAATTTGAAGACAAGACAGAAAGAAGAAGTGAGGGGCTAGATCCAGGTCTCTAACCCAGCAAACAGAGTGCACGATAATATTATTGACTAAATTTGGAAATGAGGGGAAGCACCAACTTTGAGATTTATAGCTGATAAAATTGGGAGGAGTCTGACTAGACTGTGATAATCTCTCTTTCCTTTGAATTGGCTCCCTGTGATAAAGATGGGCCTCTGGTGGCTTTATTTTTACGTAACCTGACCCCTTGGACTTAGCTAGTTGGATCTGGAATGGTCATCTCATCCAATTAGAGTCAATCAGACTCCCTTTCCCTGGAACATGGAACTGGACTGATTATTAGCTAGTCAGTCTCTGGCTGTGGCTGGAACTTTGGGTCTGTTCCTTCTAATAAGCAACACAGGAAGTCAGCTTAGGCAGATAGGCAGAAAGAAATGGAAAAAGACATACAGAGAGAAGGAGAGTCGCCTGCATTTGCAAGGACTGCCCACTTTCTGCATAAAGCCTTAGCTGCCTTTGGTTTTCCAGAATATTTAGAATTCCTAAAACACTGCTGAATCCAGTATTCTTCCAACAAATTGCTCTTCTCTCTTTAACTTAACTTTTCTTAAACTTCCATTCAATGAAAACGGAATATGTGGCTGTATGTCTATACGCAAATATTATAAAAATAAAACTCAGCACAGACTTTATTGTATTTTTTTCATGAATAAATGACTGAAAAAATTCACTCCTCCTGCCTTTTTATTTTAAATCTATAAATGAATACTCACAGGGACAATGTGTCCCAATCTCTGACGTGTACTGAGGAAAATTCAAAGACTGTAACATTTGGCCCTGCCCTAGAAAGTATTAGGAATGTATGACACCTGAAAAGTTAAATCCTATCAGTTTCATAATGACATAATGCGGAAGATGTCACAAGACAGTGCTATACATGATTAACTACCAAACAGTTCAGACAATAATGCCAAATGCAATCAGAGGCTGAAGAGAGCCGTGGGCTGGGAGGACAGTTAGACTTCTATAAGGAAGAGGGACAGAGGTTGGAGCTTGAAGAATGGTTAGGATTTGGGCAGTGGACAGGAGTGAGAAGGAGTGAGACACCCTTTACTGAGAGGACAACCATGAACAAAGTTGTTAGGTAGAGGAATATTTAGAGCCCAGATGCCTAAGAATCTTGATCGGAGAAGGAGGTTTGATGGACAGAAATGACAATAAAGAATGCTGTTGTCTGCAAAAAATAATTCAGGAAGAAAATGCTCTTTGGCTCCCCCCAAAAAGAACCAGTTTTATATCCATCTGCCTGCTTTTAAATCCACATCGGCCAAAGGGGTTCTTATTCCAATGCCAGTGATTGGTGACAACTCCCAGGCAAACAATCAGATCCCTAAAAAATGTGGCTTCTGTTGTATCCGTGGAACTACCAGGCCAAGAAACACCCCTCCTCCACCCCACCCAACAGAGGAGAGTTTGGAAATTGTGCTGGACTCTCTGTGGCAAGACTGAACAGCTTGGAGAACAGGAAGGAATGAACCCGGGACTTGGCAGCTCAGGCACAGTGATGGTAAACGGATGGAGAATGTGAGCCATGTGGAGTACATCAGGGCCAACGTGGCTAAATCTGCACTGGCCTGTGTCTGACCCTGAACGAAGAAAACCTTCATAAGCTGAGGCCCAGCTCAGCTCCCAGACACATGTGTAAGCAATACCACCGCCAACCTGCTGTCCACGCTCAGGGGCAGGATCCTTCCTAACAAAATGCAGATGGCGGAGTCTCCGTGTGCCCAGCCAGGACACACCAGCTTGGGCCTCAGCTTTCTCTTTTGAAACAGCAACACATTTCATAATGAATCTTTTAAGACACCAGTTGTAAATACAAACAAACTTCAAATCCTGCTCTGCTGCTGGAAGCTACCATGATGAAAACAAAAGGAGGAAAGGAAGAACCCCAGTCCTTCACGGCGGGTGTTCCAATCGCTGCTCCCCACGCAGAATACTCATTCACTTTTTAGTTATGCTTTAGTTTTATTTTTTTCACCTATTCTCCTTAGAGCAGATTCCAATTTTTAGGCATCTTTATTCAAACCAACCTCTAAAATGAGGAGATTTGATTTGTCAGCACTTTTCCCCTCTCAGACACTCGGGTCGTATTTCACAGGCACTTAAGCCACATGATCACAAACCATCCATGTCTTGTCCAGACATCAGCATCACTATTTCCATATGAATCTAGGTCAAGACGATAGCAAAATGTTAAAAACTTGGCATGCCAGGAAGCAAAGCAAAGCAGCCAGGGGAGAGCACAAATTCAGTTTCTAGTTCAGCTCTACTGTGTCACAAAGAGAAAGTTAGAGCTGACCCCACCGAGTCAGCCCGTCTTGTGATAGGGCTGGCATTTAATAGCCACACAGACAGCTGAAAAGTCCAAATTCAAATCCAGTTCTAATCTCGCAAATGCCATAAGTCTTTTCCCGCTCCTCTTCATACCCATATACACACAGTGGGGGAACTGGAAGAAAGAGAAAGACTCAGGCAAAGCTGTTCGCATGTAAAAATCAATGAAGCTGCGAAGTCTGTTCTATACAATGAAAAATTAATGCAAGCTAATTAATTTTGAACCTTAATGAATTAATGTTTGTAGAGCACTTTGAGATTCTTGGATGAAAGATAGCATAAATGGGTTTGGGTATTGCTTTGTGATGTCATTCTGGGACATTGAGTTCAGGTGCCACAAGAGTAGTATTATTAACACAAAGAATAACAATTACTCCTAATAAAACAACCTCAGATATATAGGATTGTTGCTAAATTTCTAAAGATCACTTTACTTTCTGCAGACAGAATACAGTAGTGTGGGAGAGGTTAGGAAGCTGGGGCATTGTACTATGCCCAAAGGGGAATCCACTTATGGTAATACCCAAATCCTTTTGAAATAATGGATTGGTTGTCAATCTTTGGCTGACAAAAGAATCATTCCAAACTAATTGCTAACCGATCTCACTATAAATTTCTGCTCTAGCTAAACAAAATTGCTCATTTTTAACACAATGCCCCACGTTTTCCGACCTGGGTGGCTTTGCTCTGCTTTTCTCTGCATCAGGAGTGACCTTGACCCATGTCCCCTTAAGTTCTGTCCATTCATCAATGTCCTCTACAGTGTCACCCTTCCATGAAGCACACCCCAAACCTGAGAAGTAAGAATCCCTCAGTTTCTTAGAGTCCCTTAACACTACATTCATGATATTATTAAGAAATATAGTCTGTCCATCAGGATGGCAATGGTGATACAGCAGTGACTTAAAATCTTTGTGATTTAAAACAATGTTTATGTTTTGCTGATGGCACATTATCAAGGGAGACAGAATGATTTTCCCAAGGTAGAACCAATATGCCAGTGACACAGAAATTGCCCTGATTAGTATTAGTACTTTGCGGAATATTAGGTATTCACTGACTATGAGGAGTGTATAAAATACAGCTTCTGTAGGTTTAATTTCTCTGAGCTTATAGCTGTGTTTTCTTGCTCCTTGAAGGACCCCCTCCCATCTCCTTCCTTTCTTCCCCTTTTCTATTTAATGATAGAGACTCAAAAACAGTTTTTCCTATAAAATAAAAATAAAACAATAAATGCAAGAATTGTTCAAATTGCTGAAAAATCATGTTATTTTACTCCCTAAAATTCCACATGAAAGTTACTTCTTCCATATTAATATTAAAATCTTTATACTTAGAAAGTAGACATGCAAAACTAGCTTCCTCTCTTGTGTTAAAACAAAGAAGTGGCAAGTAAATTTTCCTTGTGTGTATTTGTTTTGTTATGTATTTGGATGTCAGTGATTTTGAAATAAGTGATTACCAGTGTGACACTTGATAGTTGCATATTATTATGAGAAAAAACAGAAATTCAAAAAGAAAGAAATTAGTCCTATATAATCCTCTCTTGGAGTGATACATTCTTTCTGTGCCTTCAGAGGCCTTCTCTCTGTAGGAGTCTATCACTTGTGTCCCCTTCTCTTCTTATAAAGACAGTAGCACTATTAGATTAGAGTCCCACCCTGTTTGCCATATTGGAAATTAATCACCTCTTTGAAGACCCTATCTCTAGGTACATTCGTATGGATGCAGGCCCACACAGATGACTACATTTAATTAACATTTAATTAATTACCTCTTTAAAGGTCCTATCTCCAAATGTGGCTTCATTCTGAGATATCGGCAGTTAAGGATCCAATGTATGAATTCGGAGGAACTCAATTCAGTCCTTAAAGGCACCAATAAGTGTGACTATTTCCACAAATAGTTGAATAATGCTAGTATTTTAAATTTATATGTATATATAATTTATCATCTTCTTTTTATTCTTAACAACTATTGACCTCAGAAACTCCTTTTTTGTGGAATTCCTCCTCCCTTCCCCTCTCCCTCTTCTTTCCTTCTTTCCTCCTTTCCTTTCTCTCTGCCCTACCTCACTCAGTAGAATCTAAATTAAAACTACTCATGGGGAGTCCATGGAATGATCCCTCCCATTTATAGATGGGAAGAAATAAAGACATGGAGACTATGCTGGCGTGAGGAGCATCTAGTGGGGACTGCCACTAAAGGGCGGGAAACTGGAAGATGGTAGCAAGCGGCACCATGCAAGTCTCTCGTTGGCTTTGGGGACTCCTACTGGGAAATACAGCTTTCGTTCTCAGACTACAAGTGACATTTCTAGAACCCAAACCCATACCTCTGACCCAAGGAACACCTGACGTTTCATGTAAGTGCTCCTTGCTGGTGGTCATGTTCAAGCTCACCTCATAGAGTCTGTGTCTTATTCTACATCTATTGCCCCCGAAGCTCTTCAGTCTCCTTACTGGCATTGCTTCCCAAGGCTATAACCGGTAGCCCTGTTATTCAGGTATTAATTCCAGGATATTCGTAAGCTCATTATTTGGGGGTACTCCTCTTTTCTGTTCAAATAAGCATTATATTGAAGTGAGGAGAAGCACACGCTCCCTAACCACACTGCTCACAATCACACACAGAGTTACTGGAGCCCTCGGCTTCTTATACACACAATTCCTCATTTGACTGGCTCTTGACAGCCATCACCCATGTTACACCACCCTGGGTTGTAACAGAGCTCCTTGGAGTTTTGGCTAGAAGGCAAAATATTTGTGTGACACTGCCCAATACTAAAATCAAAACAATTTCTCTCTTCTAGCCAGCCACTCTTCCTCTTCCAACTCCAGGTATTCTAGTTCCTGCCCCACAGGTAGTTTTACTTCCCCAAAAGTTATGTCATTAGAGAAACTCAGGGGTGCTTTCCATTCCCCAAATTCTCATCATCTTCATCCCAAGATTATTTATTGAATCTAATTATTATTCTCCCTGGAGGTTATCAGAGACTATGCAGACAGAATCATTTCCAGCCCTGGTACATGTCTATGTACACATATACCTAAATTTGCAAAAAGCATGAAATTTAGGGAACTGTTGGCATCTTGCTACACAAAGCCTTTCAATGGGTCACATCTGCCCCTAGTATGAGGACAAGTACAATCAGCACAGAAAGTGGTGATATGACCCACCATCAAATTCAAAGAAAGTGAAAATCCTTCTAAAACACTTTTAAAAGCTAAGCTCTGATATATTGGGCAGTTAATTCATCCACCCAAGAATTAATATGTAGGATTTGTGAAATGCACAACCCTAGGCGTGTTTGTTTAAACATACATAAGATCTCAAAGCGCTATCATAACATGGGTTCCCTGCCTCCATTTTAATTTGATTGAAAGCTTCCCTCAACTACTTGTTATCCTATATTGCTTAGAATGAAGCTTCCATAATCTTTCTTTCCAAATTGTCCGATCACCATCTTCTCTTCATGTCTCTGGGGCATCCTTCCAGAGAAAACCGGGACACTCGCTCAGTGACTGGCTCACAATAGGTGCTCACTTATATTTTTGAAGCAAATAAACATGAAAGCAAAAGAAAACACAGGTCCAAAATAGATGACGTCTTTTTATCTTAAAATACAATCAATGGGAAGATGTCATATTCAGCAGCTAACAGTGTAAAATAAATGGGATTTTCCGTCTTCCCAACTCCCACTAGAGTTAAAAAGGCGTCTTAGCTCACAATTGTATCTTCAGTTAGAGGTTATGAATCGAGGTGGACTGGACTCCCCTAGAAGTCACATCCTTCACCTTGTTCTAAGGCACATCTGAGCTGCGGTGGGTGGGGCAGGAGCCTGGAGGAGCGCGGGCGGCTTGGGGGGTACGTTGGGGAGGCGGGTCTCCACCACCTTTCCCTCTGCACCTCGAGCCCTGGAGAGAGGGTTGTCTGCATAGGTGTCACGAACCCTTTGATGCACAGCTTTCTCATCTGCCTGCACAATGCTTTGGTGCCTTAATAAGATTCAGCTGAAAAGAGACTTCCTTCTTTTTCACAAATTGAAAGAGAAAATCTGTTTGGACATTTTTAAGGGAAATGGGGAGAGAAAAAAAACCTTCTGAGTTTTCTTGCATTTTTTTTCTTTTAAAGTTGTTTCTTTTTCTTAGCAGCTTTCCAACCTTTCTGTTCATGGAAACTGAGTCTTCGGGGGGGGGGGGGATTAGACAAAATATATAATAAGAAAATATTCACATTTTAGATTCATGGACTTGAAGGTCCAAATAGGGAATTCCACCCAGCTGATAATTTGTAGCATGAAATGTTTGTTTAATTAGTATTATAGACATAAGTTAACAGTATTTTTTGGCTGGCAGAGAAATTTATCAAATACTTAGGCACTTTTAAACTTTATGTTTTATTCAGGTATAAAAGGCAAAGATCTAAACTCTTCAGTTCTATGAATTTGACAACTTTCTAAATACATAAAACTATCAACCAAAGTAAAATATAGAACATACCTATCACCACAAAAATGAGTCTCTCGCTAGTCAATTTCCCTCATTCCTAAGGGGAAATTGTCATATTAGTTTTACCTGTTCCTAATCTCGTTAATATGTAACATATATTCTTATATCTTTGCCTTCTTTCATTTAATATAGTGGTTGTACCAAAAGTATACTCATTTTCATTGCTAAGCAGTATTTTATTGTGTGAATGTACTACAACTTATTCTGTTCAGGGTGTTGTTTAAGGTTTAGTAGCCAAACAAGAGGCTGATGTGAACATTCTTGTACAAGTCCTTTCTGTGAACACGTGTCTCAATATGGGCAAATACCTAAGAATAAAATTGGTGAGCTATCAGGAATTATATACTTAACTTAAAAAAATCCAGCCTTCCAAACAATTTTTCAGAGTGGTTTTACTACTTTACAATCTCATTCACAATGGATGAGCATTCCAGTTGCTCCACCTTCTTGCCAACATTTGAGATGGCTGTTTTTTCTTATAAAAAACCCACTGTGGGTGGCGCCTGTGGCTCAAAAGGGTAGGGCGCCAGTCCTATATGCTGGAGGTGGAGAGTTCAAACCCAGCCCCAGTCAAAAAAAAAAAAAACCCATTGTAAGAGATATAAAAATTGTATGTTATTGCAGTGTTAATTTAAATTTAATTTACATTTGTCTCATGACTAATGGTATTGAGCAACTTTTTGTTGATCACTTGTATATATCTTTTTTGTCATGTGTCTATTACGTTTTTGCCATTTTTAAACTAAGTGATTTGTTTTTTTATTGTTTAAATTTTTGAATTTTTATACATATATTCTGAATGAAGTCATTATTGAGATATCCATTCGGGGATATCATTCCAAATTTGTGGCCTGTGTTTTCTTTCCTTACTGGTCTATATATTGATTGAAAGCGGTTTTAATAAAATCCAATTTGCAATTATTTCCTTTTGTGGTTTTTGTTTATCATATCATGTTTAAATATTCTTTTCTCTAACCCAAAGTTGTAAACATATTCTCTTATTGGCTTTTCAGGCTTTATGGTCTTAGACTTTTCGTTTAGAACCAGAGTGTACCTCAATTTAATTTTTGTATATAGGTGAGACAACAGTCTAGGTTCTATTTACATCTACATCTGCGTAGATAGGGAGTTGTTCCTGCACTCTTCTTGTGATAGCTTCTTTCTCATATGTAAGACTTTTATCTTGGGACTATTATTGAGTCACATAATTGTAGAATCACATAGAAAATAATAGAGAGAGAATCTATGCATTATTTCCCACATTTCCCCCAATGGTAATATCTTGCAAAGCTGTACTACCATACCACAGACTGAATATTGACACTGCATTGGCTTTTTCCCTCAATGTAATTCTCTGATGCATTCATTCAGGTTCTCAAGTATACCAATATTTTGATTCATTTTATTGCTGAGTGGCATTCCACAATGTGGGTAGACCACAGTTTGTATTAACCATTTACCTATTGAAGATGAGCTAGGTTGTTTTCTGTTGGGCTTCTTATGAATAAAACAGCTATCACATTTTTGTTGAGGTTTCATTCTCTGGGAGAAATGCCAAGGAATCCAGTTGCTCAGTTGTTTGTTAGTTGCATGTTTAGATTTCCAAGTAAATGCCAAATTGTTTCATTTTATGTTCCTATCAGCAATGCATGAGTGATCCAGTTGCTCTCAACCTCTCCAGCACTTGGTGTTATCATTATTTTCTCTTATTTCAGCCATTTGATAATATGTACTGATGCTTCCTTGTGGTATTAAGTTATATTTACATAATGGCCAAAGATGATGTTGAACATCTTTTCATGTGCTTATATGCCATCCTCTTCTGTGAAATATCTATTCATGCCTTCTGCCAATTTTCTGATTAGATTGCTTATTTTACTGTTGATTTTTGAGAGTTGTTTAAACATTTTAGGAACCATTTTAGGAACCAGTGTTGAGTATGTGCTCTAAAAATATTTTCTTCCAGTATGTACCTATACTTTTTTTTTTTTTTCTCAGAGACAGAGTCTCACTTTGTCACCCTTGGTAGACTGCTGTAGCATCACAGCTCACAGCAACCTCC
The DNA here is from genome assembly GCA_963574575.1 of Galagoides demidoff. Lineage (NCBI taxonomy): Eukaryota > Metazoa > Chordata > Mammalia > Primates > Galagidae > Galagoides > Galagoides demidoff. The sequence goes on from CAUYQV010003822.1 coordinate 63,237, forward strand.
AGTACTTGGGCTTAGGTGATTCTCTTGCCTCAGCCTGCTGAGCAGCTGGGACTATAGGCACCCATCTCAACGCCTGGCTATTTTTATCCTTTTTTGCAGTTTTGCTGGGGTCAGGTTCGAACCCATCACCCTCCGCATATGGGGCCAGTGACCTACACTCTGAGCCACAGGAGCCACCCTGCACCTATTCTTTTAATCTTCTTAATGTGGTCTTTTTCAGAGCAACAGTTTTTAATTTTAGTTTAGTTTCTTTTTTTATTAATTTTTTATTAAATCATAAACACATAGATCATGTATATAATAATGCATTTATAGGGTACAATGTGCTGATTTCATACAGAATTAGAAGTGTTTACATCACACTGGTTAATATATACCTCATCTCATTTACGTAATTATTGTGTCAAGACATTTATACTCTATACTTAATAGCTCTGACATGTACCCTAGCATTATGCACATTAGGGGTGATCCCACTATTCACCATCCCTCAAACTAACCTGCCCCCTCCTCTCCCCTCCCCATTCCTTTATCCTGGGCCATAGTTGTGATCTATTCTTCATATGAAAGTGTGAGTGATTGTAAATTGGTTTCATAATGGTACTGAGTACATTGGATATTTCTTCTTCCATTCTTGAGATACTCCACTAAGTAGGATATGTTCTGGCTCTATCCATGTAAATGTAAAAGAGGTAAAGTCTCCATCTTTTTTAGGGCTGCATAATATTCCATAGTATACATAGACCACAATTTGTTAGTCCATTCATGGGTCAATGGGCTTCTTCCATGACTTGGCTATTATGAATTGAGCTGCAATGAACAATCTGGTGAAAATATCTTTGTTATAAAGTGATTTTTGGTCTTTTGGATATACACCTAGTAGAGGAATTACAGGATCAAATGGCAGGTCTACTTTTAGATCCCTGGGTATTCTCCATACTTCTTTCCAAAAGGGACATATTAGCTCATACTCCCACCAGCAGTGCAGAAATATTCCCTTTTCTCCACATCCACACCAACATCTGTAGTTTTGGGATTTTGTTATGTGAGCAACTCTTATGGGAGTTAGATGATATCTCAAAGTGGTTTTGATTTGCATTTCTCTGATGATTAAAGATTATGAGCATTTTGTCATGTGTCTATAGGCCATGTGCCTATCTTCTTCAGAGAAGCTTCTGTTCAAGTCCTTTGCCCATATTGAAATGGGATTACTTGTACTTTTTTATTAATAAGTTTGAGTTCTCTGTGGATTCTGGTTATCAAACCTTTGTCAGAAGCATAACCTGCAAATATCCTCTCCCATTCTGAGGGCTGTCTACTTGCATTACTTACTGTGTTCTTGACTGTGCAGAAGCCTTTTAGTTTGATTAGGTCCCAGTAATGTATTTTTGGTGTTGCTTCAATGGCCTGGGGAGGGGGTCCTCCTCATAAAGTATTCTCCCAGGCCAATTTCTTAAAGTGTTCTCCTGCACTCTTTCCAAGAATCTTTATAGTTTCATGCCTTAAGTTTAAATCTTTTATCCAGTGAGAGTCAATTTTTGTTAATGGTTAAATGTGTGGGTCCAGTTTCAGTCTTCTACAAGTCACCAGCCAATTCTCCCAGTACCATTTGTTACATAGGGAATCTTTCCCCTAATTTAAATTTTTGATGGGCTTATCAAAGATCAAATGATGATAAGTGTCTGGGTTTATATCTTGGTTCTCAATTCTGTTCCATATATCTATCTCTCTATTTTTGTGCCAATACCATGCTTTTTTGATCACTATAGATTTATAGTATAGTTTGAAGTCAGGTAGTGTGATTCTTCCTGATTTGTTTTTATTTCTGAGTAATGTCTTGGCTATTTGAGGTTTTTTCTGATTCCACATAAAACAAAGTACTATTTTTCCAGATTTTTAAAGCATGATGGTGGTGCTTTGATGGGGATTGAATTAAATTTGTATATTGCTTTGGGTAATATGGACATTTTAACAATATTGATTCTTCCCAGCCATGAGCATGATGTTTTTCCATTTGTTAATCTCTTCAGCTATTTCTTTTCTCAGAGTTTCACAATTCTCTTTATAGAGATTTTTCATGTCCTTTGTTAGGTAAATTCCCAAATATTTCATCTTCTTTGGCACAACTATAAAAGGAATAGAGTCCTTGACTTTTTTTTTGGCTTGACTATTATTGGTATATATAAAAGCTAATGATTTGTGAGTATTAGTTTCTAAGTTATTTTTTGTGGGTTGTGTTTTTGATGCCAAGTATGAATTATTTTGTCTACCCCTAGATCTCAAAGGTTTTATTCTATTTTTGAAAAGTTTTATACTTCCTCATTTTTAGTTTAAGTCCTTGATATGTTTTGAGTTATCTGTTGCATAATATGTGAATTAGATCAAGATTTATTTCATCGTTTGCCTGTGGATACCCTATTTCTTCAGCACTGCTTGTTAAAAGGACAATCTTTCCTTCCTTAAATTGCTTTGCACCTTTATAAAAAATCAAATGGGAGTTGAACTTGGTGCAAATGGTGAAATAATAGCCTCCAAAAAAATCCTATCCTTCATAAAATCAATGATAACACTGCAAAAAAAGGTCAAAATAAACCTTTGTAGTGCTCAAGAAGTTAACCAAAAGGTTGCAACAATTATTGGGCATTATTTCAAGAAAAGTAACTGATTCTTTGTGAGGAAATTTTGTGGTGTTTTTACTTACCTGATTTCTATGCTGTTCTCCCCAGCTCTGCTATAGCTTGGAAAACCAAAAACTCACAGTCATGGTGAAACCAGCACCCAGGAAGCCCATGACAGGTAAAGAGTAGAACTGGAGCTCTTCTAGAGCCTCTTCTCAACTTGTGGTGTTTGAAAAGCAACAATTTAGCTGATATAAAATGTGGTGACAGCAAAGTCATGACTTTAGTTCCCAAGGGCCTGCTCTCTGTTAATGTCTGGGAATACATAAATGAGAAGATTCCAACTATGTTGGCTCAAGGAGTTTGCTTTCCTGGATGGTTCAGGGAGAGATGGACACATTTAAAATCAGAAGTATACAGTCCCAGCTCTCTCTCCTGTACATTCTTTACATTTTCCCAAGGCAATCTTGCCCATTATATGATCTTACCTTCTATCTACATTTTACAAAATCCGAAAACCTTGATGACATTTTCCTTCTGAAACTCCAGCTCTATACATCTAACCGTATGGTAGGTAGCAATACTTGAATGTCCCTACAAACAACTTCAATTCTGTATGTCCAAAGTTTACTGTTTTTTTTTCCTTCCAAATCTGCTCTCATTCTGTAGGTTCATGCAGTCCCTCTAAGTAAATTTTCTAAAATTTGATTCAGATAACCTGATTGGACTCCTTAGAAATTCTCCCACAATGTCCATAGTAAACAAGCTGCATTTCTGCCTCAGAATCTTTGTACATGCTAATCCCTTGAACTAGAATTGCTCCTCTCTAGCTAGCACCCTTTGTTGGTCTTCCACTTTCTCTGGTCCTTTCTTTTTTTCCAAATTTTGTCTCATTAGAAGTGGCTTCTCTCAGTGCCTGAATAAAATAATAAAACAACATCTATCCTTCTCTCTCTTTCCTCCTCATCTTTCATGGCTTTTAACATTCATACAGTTTGTGTATGTGCATGAATGTGCATGCATGTGTATGTGTGTGTATGTGTGTGCATGTGTGTGTGTGTGTGTGTGTGTGTGTATGGGTTCCTTTTGTTTTAATTTCCTCTCCCTCTGCCGGAATATAAGCTCCTTCAGAGCTAGTTTCCTTTGTCCACTGCTGTATCCCGAGTACCTAGGAAGTTCTTGTCATGTGATAGCCCTGAATTAAAGTTTGTGAATTAATAAATGAAAGGAAGCAAGTGGGTGTACTGTCCCAGCCTACATGGTTTCTTTTTTATTAAATAGGAATATAAAGCCTTTCCTAAAAGTCCCTGGAAAACTTCCTTTTTTGCATCTCAAGCTAAAAGTGAGTAGCATGGCATCCTGCAATAGGGGAAGCTGAGAGAATAGGCTTTGAGATTTTCCCTTCTCTGGTTAAACAAAGCAAGGGGGAAGGGGTGAGAATAGGTTTGGGGTGCTCACCTTTCTGCTCCTGTTCTTCACCTGGCTGAGTATTAATATTTACACTTCATCTTTCAGTTCAGTCATCACTACCTTGAGAATCTCTCCCCCAAGCACCTTATCTCCTATGTCTATGTCATGATCTTTTGTTAAAAAACTCATACAACTATTTGTCAATTATGGCTTACATAAGTCATTTCTGTTGCCTCTTTTGGAATGTACCTTTTGCATATTTTTATCTGGCTGACTTCTCAGGATAAATGTAGGAGAAGAAATCCTGTGCCATTCTCTGTAAAAGAGCACCATCTCTCAGCCTGCAATTCTGGATCCCACTGTCTGATTTCTTTCCTTTATAGCACTTATTGATACCTAATTGTTTTATGAGTTTATTTTCTATGTTTCATAGCAGAGTATAATATTGCTATGATACAGTTCTTTTCTATTTGGGTCTCAGATTCTAAAATAGTGCTTGGCTTTCAATAAAATTAAGGCTTCTTTTAGCCTCCCAAATTCAAATTATGAAAAGATAGTAGTAAATAAAACAACAGCCAACTGCATGCTTTTATTAGTATTTTTGCCTCCTTCAAATAAGTGATTAAGTAACATAAGCACATAGGCCTATCTGACCTAAAGTCTTATTATAAATGTTCAAAGTCAAAAACAAAATTTAGGGCTATGGTATTCAACTCTGAAAACTACCTAAGGGAGTCAGAAAACCAGATTCAACATTTATCTTGATTTTAAAATATCTTGACTTATAGAAAAAGGGGATAAAATTCTAAATACAGATATTCAGGAAACTTTTATTAAATAATTTATACAATTCTCAACATATAAATCCGCAGGTTTAATAGTGCTGTACTGTCTAATTGAGTAAAATTGACAATCAGAGTGTCTAACTAATCAGGAATAAGGTATTCTGAGACAATGATCATTTGTTATTTTCCTTGAAGCTACCTTTTTATTTCTCTCCTTAAATATGAAAACAAAAAGTTTAAAATCTAATTATTAAATCACATTATAATCAGGGATAATACTTTTCCAGTTTGAACAATAAACTGGGAGCTTAGTAGCTAACAGTACCCAGCACTCTAGGATTTCAACCTCTCTCCACCTCAGTTTATCAGGACTCCAATAAGGGATGATATAGGAGCTTAATCAAGAGCGAAAATGAGAGTGATACTGCTGAAATGCAGCACCAGTAGTAGATTTCAAGCTGAGTGGCTAAGATGCACTGCCACTAGAGCATCACCTCACCTCTCACTCCAGGTACATGGTCCAGAGAGCACCTAATGACCCCTGGGGACTTTGTAACTGCCAATGGCTCAGATATGGCAGGTCCAAATGATGCCTTTGTACTCAGCAGCTTCATTATCACAACCCATCAGGACGTTTTATCAGAAGTATATTCTCTGAACTTCAATTTCCCACTTCAGAAATGCAGGTAGCAAAAGAGTGGTCCCTCTCTCACCTCACTCCATGACACAGAATTCCAAGAGTAGCTATGGAAATGCTGGTTTGCAGCTGGAAACATTGGGCATCCTTTAGAACTACAGGATTTCTGTTCATCCAGGACTTGCTTAAAAGTACCAAAGTTCTAAGAGCAAAGAAGGAAGCTTAGAAAAGCATCTACATAAGTCTTGTCCTGAATAAAGAAGGAGCAGGAAGTGGGAGGAGGAGGAAGAACTCACTTTGAAAGACTTAGGACTAGAAGGGCCACCAGTAGCAGAGGGTTAGTTCCCTTTCTCCTCTGGGACCAATAGAACTAAAGCCTAATTTGACTTTTTCCTCTTTCTAGTGCCCTTGCCTCCTTCCAAATTTCATACATATATATGCAGTCCTTATACTAGCAGTCCCCAACCTTCTTGGGGCCAGGGATGGGTTTCATGGAAGACAGTTTTCCATGGGGTAGGCAATAGAGTCTCATAAGGACTGTGCAAACCAAATCCCTCACATGCACGATTTACAGTGGGGTTCGTGCTCCTGTGAGAATGTAATGCTCCTGCTGATCTACCAGGAGGAGGAGCTGAGACAGTGATGTCAATGATGAGGAACAGCTGTAAATACAGATGAAGCTTTGCTCTCCCATCCCTCACCTCCTGCTGTATGGGCCTGTTCCTAACAGGCAACAGAGAAGCACCAGTCCATGTCCTAGGGATTAGGAACCAAAGCCTCATGACACTTTCTATTCTTTTCAAAACTTTCCCTTAATTTACACCCATACTTTTTCTGTCATGTCTCTAATACCAGAAAAATTTGTACTGTATTTTTCCCCAAAGGCATGTGGCAGGGTTCTGGGATCACAGAAGATTTTCCCATTTGTTGGTGGCTTCGTTGATAGATGGTCTATCACATTCTGCAATATCCTCTGTTATAGCATGTAAACCGTTGATAGGTTGTCTATCACATTCTGCAGTATCCTATGTTACAGCATGTAAACCGTTGATAGGTTGTCTATCACATTCTGCCGTATCCTATGTGACAGCATGTAAAGCTGCCTTGGCTTTCCCAGATCCTTTTGCTGCAGTGCCCTCCAACCACCACTATCTTCCACAGCATCTCAGTGGAAAAATGGCACACCTACATAGGTTCTGACGTGTGTATTTTAGACACCTCAGGAAAAGAAAGCCAAGATAAAAAAGTTAGTTTTTCACTTGTCTCTGCATCGTTTTGATATATTGGAATCAATATGTACCCTCTAGAGATCTTTATCCAATGAATCAAAAGTTCTGAAATTTCCTCATCAGAGCACCTCTTAATCCCTTTCCATCACTTAGCTTCTGTGCCAAAGCTGAGAGGAAGAATAAAATTATCTCTTCATCATACACCTTTAATATTTTTGAGGAGCATGTCAGTGTTCTGGGGAGACTCATTTCACAAAGACATCTATAGATAGGTAGATTGTTTTTCTGTTGTTGCCATCAGCAAGAAAAGAATCAACTTCATTTTTCAAACAGATGCTCAGGTTTTGATTTTTTGAGTCAAGAAAGGAAAAGAAAAACTTGGGGGGAAAAAGACCCAGAAAGATATTCGTGCTTTTTACAAAGGCATGAGTGCCTGAATCTAACTCTTGGTTTAGTTCATAGCAGGTTCTCAGTAAACCTCGTTACCTGAAATAAATTTTTATAACATTGATTTTTGGTGAAAGTATCTGAGTGCTTTTTAAGAGCAGAGATTTAGGATCGCCTATATTGTTGGCTGCTTTCTTGACCAATCCATTGTTCAATCATATTAGCCACGAAATCCTTCCTGTGGTGTGACATAGGCAGACTTGAGAGTAAATTTTTGTATGCACCAAAATTTCCAATTTCCATCCCTAATTCTGCATATTTCTAGACTCTCAGCTTACATAATTGACTATGAATGATTTGTTAAGATCTTATAATCAAAGATCACATGGACATCCAATTCCTATCCGACTAAACTCAATGTAGCAAAGCTCAGGTGAGAATGGTTTCTAAGTATGGGCTAGAGACACTCCTAGAGGACATAGAAGGACACAAAGGTGCACATCTGACCTTCTTTCTCCCCTGAGGATTCTGCTTGTGAATCTTACATGATCAGGCTCTTCCAAATTGGCTGTGACGAATTCCAGCTCTTGGCAGAAAAAGCTGAGAAAGCCAGTTCATAATATTTACCACATGTATACTTTTCAGCGTTTTGAGTGACCAACTTTCCATTTATTCAATTTCTTCATTTTCATGGCTGCTTCTACCTGAATGGGCAAAGGCCTCTGTCCTAAGTTTGCCAATCCCAAGATATCTACCCTTCTCTCTCTGAGAGCGGTTCAAAGAATAGTCCCAATTCTCCTAATTCTAAGCAACCAACTCACATTCAGCCTCTCAATGCTCAAAAAGGAGTGCATGAAAGATAGGTGTATGTTTTGGTGGTGTTTTTACCCCCATGTATATAACAAAAAGTTGCTCCATGCCAATGTTAGACGAATTCAACTGGACTACCTACTTCTAAGCTGCCTTCATTTTGAAAACACAGCATAAATCTGACCTCTCCAAATTTTCTCTGAGAAAAAGAATTGAAGTAGAAAAAATTCTCTCTCCTGGGTGTCCTTACACTTTTCTTTTTCCCCTCTGGGGTTTTATCACACTTATTCCTAATGGTCTCCACTCTCCTCCCTCAATGAGGTTCTTTGCTGCCCTCTCTCCCTGACCTGACTGTAGACAAAGCTTCCAGATATTCTTAGCTTCTTAGCACAACAGAGGAAGCCTTGGGCTCTCAACAAAACTTTACCCACATATAAAATTAAAAAAAAAATAATAAAATGATGACAAAAAATATAGATAATGTAAAAAAAAATCACATTCTTAACATGTAAGTTTTTGATTTTAAGCATTTCCATAAAAGGAAATCAGAGTCTTACTTTCTGAGTGCAAGAAAGGGCTCCTCCTAGTAAGAAATTGTTAGTCCGGGAATTGTTAGAATAACTCAAAAAATAGCATTTTCTTCCCTCCAAAACTCCTAGGCCTATTGCTTATAAGCTCCGTTTTATTTTCTTTCTTTTTCTTTAAGGTTGAATCTATTTAAGCCCTTGAGAATGGAACACTATCCTAGTTTAACCCTCCTGACCAGCAGGTTCTGTACAATTTCCAGTTTCCAGTTGGAGGAAAACGACCTGTGAAACTTAACACAGTCCTCATTGACAGTATGGAGAAATAGGCTAACACGGTGAGCCAGTTTTTAGCTGTTATCCATCAGCTGTGTGACCTTGGACATATCACTTTCTTTCTGTGCCCCTCTTTCCTTGATTATAAAATGGGGAAAGTAACAGTACTTAATTCACAGCAGTTTTTTAATCTGTTCATTTTTTAAGTATTAAATAAATACTTCATTTAAAATGAAGTACTTAAAAAAGGCTTTGAATCTTGTTGTCGACATCAACGCTCCAGAGAACAAGGAAATCATCTCTGCTTTCTCAGCCCATCTCCACCCATCAGTGGAGTTTTTATATATCATTATGTTGTATTTAATTCAGACCTACAAAAACTCATCCCCAGGGAAATTATCTTGCAAACACAGACCTATAACAATTCCCCAGTGTAATGATCCCTTAACCTTTCAGTAACAGTTCATCTAAAAAAATACTGCTTGATCATCTACTGTGTTTCACGTCTTACGATAGGTGCCAAAAATGTATAAGTGAGTGGGGGGAGAAGAGGAAATACAGGTATATTCCTGCTCTAATGGAAAAATAAGCAGAGCTACAGATGCCTAATAAAATTATTATCTGTTTGGGAATCACACAGTGTGGTAGTAAATCTCCAGAGATGTTCCTCTGTCCACCATGACTTCAGGTGTTCGTGGCCTTGTGTAGTTATGCCCACACATTGGAGATGGACTGGCCCATGGTGCATTATAACCAACAGAATGAGGTCAAAGTAGTACCAGCCCAGTTTCAGGTCTGAGTGGAGAGCAGGCCTGACAGATCTTCCTGGTTTTTTTATTGTTGTTGCTGTTTGCTTTTTGCTTTGCTTTGCTTTTGAGGGGCTTTAAGTCACCATTAAGTAGTCCAGCTCCCTGCAGGAAAGACCTTATGGAAAGGCCACATGAAGAGGGGTGGCCCTCAGACCACACGGAGAGAAAGAATCCAAGTGGAGCTCACTTTCCAGCCAACCCACCAAGGTCCCAGACGTGACAGTGAGGCCTCTTGTATGCTCCAACCCTGTTGCAAGCCCCAGACGCAGCCAGCATCACCTGGACCAGGAGAGGCTTAGCTCAGTCCAGTCAACTCACAGGCAAGAAAAAGCAATAAAATGGTCATCAATTTAAGCGACACACTTTCAAGATAGTTTTTTATGCATCAATAGAACCTCTTCACTGCCATTTTTACTTGGATTACCTTGGTGAAAGTATTGAGCCTTCAGGAAGCTGTTTCCTCAACTCTAACTTGGGACAAGAATAATATTTTACAGAGCTGCCATAAGCCCCAGATATAATATACGTAGAATACCCGGCATTTGTTGTTAATAAATAGTAGTAATTACAGGTGATTAGAGGTTGTTAGTTTTTTGACACATTCTCAAAGGAGTTTTATTTCAAATTGGTATTCTGACAACTATCACGTTAACCCCAAGTTGCTATTCATGTTTGAGAATGCTGTTTCCTATCTCTATTTGCATAAAGTCAGGACTGAATGTGAACACCTTTCTATCCACACATAAAATTCAGGAGATAAGAACCTATAACCTACCTGACACATTCTGCATTTTTAAAACAACCTACTTGCTTTATTTTGTATAAACAAAATATGTATTCATTTGTTATGCCAATATCGAGCAACAGAAATTGTTAAACATTGCATTACAAAGTTCTCACCCTTGCCTCTAATTTAATGCCTCCTGAGAAGCTTTGGAAGATTTGTAAAATAAATGATGTAAAACATGGGACGTTTAGAGTATGACAAATCTCATTTATTTTCACTGTCATCACTCACTGTGGTATATAATACCTGTTTCATGCAGACTGAAATCTTACAGATGTTTCCAAAATATTGGGTTATGGAGAGACCTCCTAAATTTCTCATCTGGTCAGTTTCAGTTGCAATCCACATCTGCAAAGCTTCTGCATGTGTGTGCTTTAAAAGCTTCAGCTTCTTGTGTCTTAGGTCCTGGAGCTGTTGCACAACCAATGTCCAGCCAAACAGAACTCGAAAAGAGTTCCTGACATTCCACAAGGCGCGTAGGATTGAAGAACAAGGAGGCAAAAGATAAAACTAGTTATAACTATTCATTAGTTTTTGGTACATCAGATAATTTGCGCAATGGCTTCAGGGCTTTAATTGAATCACTTTTCCCACCTTGTCTTAATTTTAATTATGCGGCAATCATTTTTATCAACCTGTGCAAAGGAACCATATGAAAATGTGACATATGACAATATACATTTACCTAAGCTCCAGGACTACAGTGACCTACAGGCAATTAGCTACTGCCTCTAGCACTGAAACGGCCAATTAAAGAGTTAACGAAATGCCCTCCAAATCACCTACATGTTCAGGTTTTCTGGACTGCCAGGAACGTTGCACTTCAACTGATATAATTTTTGACTGACTGATTTAGTAAGTCTACATCTGCTAAAATTCCGGACTCATGCCTGTAAAACTGAGGAGTCAGGTTTTATGAGGTGCTTTCACTGTCATTAAAGACGATCCCACCTTAGCCCTTCTCCTAACAAGACAATCTTGCAGCCGTCATTAGGAGATGTGATCCTAGCTTGTCATCATGGAAAAAAATGGCTTGCTAGGTCAATGAGGATGGTACTGAGTTCATCTCAGGGATGTAAGACATTCATTCTAGTGACTATAAGCCAGAGACTAAATATAGAGAAGAAAGAATGGCAGGAAGAGAGAGAGAAAAAGGAGGGAAGGAAGGAAGGGAGAGAGGGAGGGAAGATAGGAAGAAAGGAAGGAGACTTCAAATTGTAAAACACTTTCAAATCTTTCATAGTAGCTATGCTATAATTAAAATATGGAACAAGCTAAGCAGAAAGGGAAGCAATAGTCTCATAATTTTTTCATTGTTCCAGGTATTTTCTCAATTTTCCCAATTCCAACTTTATAGTAAGATTTGGTTCCCTTGGGTGTAGATCCCGCAATGAGGATTTGGTCAGTAAGTGGCCCTGCAAAGGCCCTGGAGTGGAGTGAGAAAGCAGACAAGAAAAGGCAAGAAGTCAACACGGGGTGTTGAGCGGATTACCACTGTGGCCAACTATAGCTCATGCCTATGGGGACCACTGAATGGCAGGGTCAAACATGCCGAGACATCCCCATAAGGGACAAAAGTCAGCCTTATTTATCAATCATTGGCCGAGAGTGCACTCAGAGTCTGCTCTGGCCTTCCCCATGTGAAGTGTGGGCATGCTCCAATAGCCAGACGAAGACTCAGGCACTTACAGTAGAAAGTCTTTAATCTGAATGGGGTGGCAACACTGAGATCAGATTGCAAGAGAGTTTGCTATAAAAATTGACCCAAATTAAGGATGTCCAAAGAATACCAAATTTTGTGGTGGGTCTCATGGTGGCTCAGTCTACATGGCTCATTCATTATCCCTTGGATATAAAACTGATCTGTTTGCCTGTTGTAACCCAACTCAATCCTTAAGATACGTCCTTGGTGTGAAACATTTCAGAGCATCACCCTTGAACTTTGGGATATCATAGAATGGAGGGGCCAGTGAGGATAAAGAAGCAACTTATGATCTATAGACGAGCTCACTAATTCTCTATAAATCACACATTTTATATGACTGAACTAAATTTACAGAAAATATTATGTTTGCCAAATTAAAACAAATTGGAATGCAAGCCATGATAACTAAAGATGTCCTGAAGATACAAAAACTAGAAGAGAAAACTTGAGTCTTACAGAAATCTAAAACACATTTCAATCAGTGATCAGAACTCTCCTCTAAACTCATTGATCTGTGACCTGGACCTGCACATTAAATACCACAGGGATAAAGATACAGAGTGGAAAACACATAGAGCTTGTTGGGTCTGGGTTTTAGATAAAAGCCTAAATCAGACACACTAAGAGGGGCTCTAACTTCCTCCGTCATTCTTACCTGAGAAATCATTTCTGAAAAGAGGCCCAGATACCATAGAAAGAGAAAATCCTTTTTCAGATGGCTTCTTAGCAGAAACCCCAAGAAGCTTAATCAGCTAATCAATATATATGCAGTGTGTGTATTAAGTCAAGAGGTATCTACTAGAAACTGGAGAACAGGCAAGCACCAACCTCATGCTTAGGCTCAGAGAAGCCAAACTATCTGGCTGTGTCATTCTACAGTGCCCGAAGATGGGCTGATGGATTGATGGGTGAGGGGATTGAACAGGTGAAGGAGTGAATTCCCCCACACCAACCTTTCTGTGGACACTAACCTTGTCTCCTCCTCTCTGTAAAACCCATTTCATCCTGAATGCTTCAAGCGTTGTGGACACTCCATAAATGATGGCTGGTGGCATAACACACTAACAGCATGAAGACTTCTTCAGTACAAATTGTAAGACCTACAATTCTTTTTTTTTTTACAGTGAATTCTTCAGTGCACTGTAAGACCTATAGTTCTTTTTTTTTTTTGCAGTAGCCACCATATTTATTTTATTGCCATTTTTTTCTCTATTCTTTTTTATTATTGTTAAATCATAGTTGTATACATTAATACTACCATGGGCTACAGTGTGCTGTTAAGATCTACGATTCTTGATGTGCTGTGACAATTCTTCCAGGTAAGAACTAAGGGAACACACAGAAGAGCAAAACTCTTTACAAATCCATAGCAACACCCTTTGGCTGGGGTCTGCGATCCTGGCTTCAAATGGTTAGGGATTTCCACCACCTCGGAGAAGGTCTTCTAGCTTATGGAACAAATTCTTTTCCTCTCACTTGATTCTTTCCTTGTATGTTAGATAATCTTCCACTCACATGGTGAAGTTTTCTCTCCCTTCTACAAGTCATCTTCACATTTATCTTCATATTTCAACCTTCCACTCATTGTATTTTTGCTAATAAAATCTTCCCACTGCTCTTGTGCTACCATCCTCTGGAGGTGCCCTTACATACCCCCAAATCAGTGCAGTCAACAGAGCAGATGTATTAGGCATTTTATTGATCAGTTGTTTTCAGTCTGAAAGTTTGAAAAAACTGCTTGAACTTTAGTGCATGCTCTGAGCTTGAACAAACAAATAATTTTGCTAATAGTTCAATTCTTTTTTAGTTGACTGTATCATCTCTTCTGTTTTATTTCTCATTCACTGCTAGTGTTTCAGATTAAAAGCTCCCAGAAGGCAGAGAGTTAATTACCCCTAAGCAGAGGGAAGATTCATTACTATTTCTCAGGGTCAGAAGTCTTTGAAGGTGTACTGTCTGCTGCCCCTAATCTCTATAACATTGCCATTTCTCTTTTCTGATCATCAATGTAGTAAACATAGTCAGAGTACATACTGAAAATATTAATAATTGCTCATAAATAAATGATCTATCGAATTAACACCCATTTATGTTGATTCTGACTCCAATCAGAAAGTCCCTTGAGAGAAGGTTTTAGAAAACAGTGATGAATAGATGCTGGAGAATAAAGAGAAAGCAGGGAGGGAGCTCGACCAGGAGATTCTGTATCTGTTACCCCTCCTCACCGCAGTGCAGCATGACAAGTAGCCACAGCTCAGGGGCGTGTGGCAGTGGCCATTCATTTTTGCCTCAGTCTGCCTTGGTTAAGTAGCTATCCCCCTCCGAGCTTGGCTTGCACATTCCTCTGTAGTCAGAGGGTGCGTCAGCTGAGGGGCCAGGTGAGGTGATCTAGCGGGGATTCAGTTGGACTCACCTGGCTCTAATCTGTGGGGTCTCTTTTTCTCCAGAAAATGAGTCAGGGACGATTCTCATGGCAGAGGCAGAAGTCCGAGGGAGAGAGAACAAAAGAACAGTGTATGTCAGGAGGCCTATCCTCGGAACAGACCCACCGTTCCATCATTCAGTCCACATTTTACTCATCCAAAATGGTCATGAGCCCAACCCCAATCCACGGGGTGAAGTAATAGAACCCTAACTCCTGCTGAGAGGGCATGCAAAGTCCCATTGCAGAAGAAATCGATAGAACAAGGCTGTTAGCCAGAACCATCAGTGGACTCTCCCACTAACAAAACAATTCAGATAAAAAGGCAGCTATAAGGAAGAAAAAACAGCAAGCACTCCTTTTTTAAAACTAAGAAAGGAGTTAGAAATCTAACAATCATTTATTCACTTATTTGATAAGACTTTCTAGCTTGCTACTGGGTATACACATGATTCAGATATAGTCTCTGTTCTCAAACGGTTCACAATCTCATGAGTTTGTGTGGAGCAAGCATCATTCGAATGCTGTTTTGCACATTGAGAGAGATACTCAAAGAATATTAGTTGGTCAGTGATGGCAGAAATGCTGACACACTGATGGCAACACACACAAAAAGAATATTTTTTTCTTGAGGTCACAGTGTTTTATTATGAAAATAGAATAAAAGCTTTGAAAACAAAACAATCCTAAAACAGAAACGAATAAAAAAAAAAAGGAACATAAAAACTTGAAAATTAGTCATTTTACACAGTAATATGAAACCAGAAAAATAGTTCCTCACTCGCCTGGCAGTGACTGGGCTTAACAAGGCACAGGGTTGTCAGAAAACATTCTCTGAGACTCCACCAGGTTATCCTTGGGGGACAGTCCTTTAGGGTTTACAATGTGCTAGAAAATGAAGAAGATTTAAATGTCCAAGAGAGACTGATCTCCCTGTGTAATTCTCTCCTTTTGTCTGTAGGGCAAGCGATGTATCTCAATTGGCAAAGTCAAAACACCAGTCATGAACCTTCCTAATCAGAAGGCAGCCACCACCAGTACGACATAGGAGCTTCTCAGAAACAAGTGACCCAGAGCAGGGCAGGAGCCCTAAGTCAGGCAGTGTCCCCAGGTCATCTAATTTCCAGGTCAGGAAAGGCAGAGATCAGCGAGGATGCAGGGTACGTGCTCCTTCCAGTGTGTCGTCAAGACGAGGGTGAGGAGTAGAGAAGAAATTGACAACCCAAAGTGATTCTTACCTTGACACACACACCTACCACATCATACAATCACACACGTGGGGTCACACCAATCAACAGTGAAAAACCTCCAGCTTGGATTTCTTCTTGGAGACATCTCCCTCAGAGCTGTCTGTGAAGGCCAAGAGGCAATGCCTGGGAGCTGCAACTGGGGGCTCACTTGATTTGAAAAGTGAATTTCAAGATGAAAATAATCAGGGAGAACCGAAGCCACCCAGTTGTTTATGTGCTCATGTGATTGTGTGGACGTGAATGCGTGTGATTATGCCGCAGTGTGTCTGCGTGTAATAGGGCATTAACACCAACTCACATAAGCTGCTCTGCTTTGAGTTGGTATTTTTTTTTTTTAAGAAAATCAAGCCATATTTTTTCCCCCTCTTCTCGTTCTCAAAGACGAAGCAGTTTACAGATGCTGAATCCTTTTTTAGGAATAATTCTCAATGCATCATTCAAATATCCTTTGAGCTGAGCACACGAAATGCACATCATGAATACATATAATCACCGCCACAGGCCTTTGTGAAGACTTTGAAAATAGCATCTGAAAGAGCCGATCGTGGGTCTCCATCTGAGGATGTGCATTTGGTGGGTGAGTGGGGCTGAGCTGATTCGGGCCACTTACTTTATCTCTTAAATAGTTCTTGTTCCATCTCCCATGGTTGGAAACACTGACCATTACAGAGACTAGTAGTTAAAAAGGTAATTCACAATTTCTGGAGCCCTGTAAGAATTGTATGGTTAACTCTGTCCAATGCTGAGGGTACTTTTGGAATTTCAACACAGAGAATACAAATAAATAAATATATATATATATATATATATATTTAAATATTGGCAGCTTAAAACTAGCTAATTTCATTTGCTTGGGGATGATGTGATCAAATTTCCAGAGCCTAATGTTGCAAAGTATTTGATTTTTATTTACCTGCTAGAAACATTTGCAAATGCTCACTGTGCCGTTCAAAAACCATGATCCAACGATCCAGTGGAAGGCATCTTTCCTGCTATCACTGTGACTCCTTGTAACAGTGTCACGTCAGGACTGTTTCCTTCACCTTCTTCTTCAGCAATGTGCAATGAAGATTTAAAAAAAAAATTATAGCTGTTCTCTGGAACTCAGAAAACTTAGCCTAGATGACTGCACGTCTTTTTCTCTTGTCCCATAGAGATGCTGGAAGGTCTGAAATCATATACTTGTCCCCCCCTTTATTTACAGCTCCCAGTCCTGGAAGTCTGTGATTTAAAATAGCAGGTATATAAGGTAAGAAGCTTCCATTCTCCAGTTCATAGCACATAAGGTTTTCTGGTAAACTCTTTCATGTAAATCTAAAGTTCATTTGTATAACGCAACACCACAGAGGGCTTCTAACTGCCCCCAACCCTTTTTCCAGACCCAATGGTCCTTATATATTTTTAATCAGTAAAATATCCAAAATCATGTTAATTGAAATATAAAACATAATGCAAAATGTTTATATCTTATTTCCATTTTATAAAGATTGCCTTTGCAACTCAAGACATAGATTAATTGTTAATAAGGAAGTGGTCCATGTAACCCTCCATCTCCACATACTAATAGTAATTACATTAAAATGAGGAAAAATAGTGTATTTCATTTATGTACAATGTATATCCAAAGAGTTCTCATATGTATTTCTATGGTCTATAGATAATTCAAAAACAAAATATATCTTTACCTACCCCCTAAAATCCAAAATGTACTTCTTAATTTAGAATGCAATTATTGAGTGCCTTCTTTTCATTCAACACACATTTCAGGTTATCAACTTTTTAAATGAAGAGTAAAACAACTTTATTGTATAGAAATAGTAGAATAATTAAATATTAAAATATATTAGAAAGCAAGATGTAATTTATAATCAAGTTTTCCAAGTGCATGGTGATCAGCACACTAAAAGTTATTTTTGGAGAACCTACAATATGCTGAGTTACAAATGAAATCCGCGGTCTAGTCCCTAACTTCATGCATGTTGAACATTTCCCCCAAATTTACTTTGGGGGAAAGCAGCAGAGGAGTGGGGCTTAAAAGGTCATAGTAAACTATCACAGAAACTGGCGAGAATCTGCTGAATCAGTTCTGGGTCTTTTCCCTGTAGACAAATCCATGGCAGCAGCAAATCCCAAGAGGTAAGCTTTAGGACCAATCTGAGTGTTTCTTGATGTAAAGAATTAAATGCTTTGGCACATGATAAGCACTTGTACTATCTCTACCCTATAATACTCAAGAAATGTTAGCCATTATTATTGTCTTGCTGTTTTATTTCTCTGATTCCTTGACAGTCTCTCTCACCAAAATCTGAGTTACAGCCCATCTTGATGGCCAAGGGAATCCAGGGCCAGCACAGTTTCAGGTATGTGAGTAAACGGCAATAAGCATTATGTGAAAAATATTACAGTTATGACACACAGTCATTGGTATTTAGGTTTAATACTTTTCCCCCTCCCTGATGAGACTTCCCAACACAACTGCAAACAAAATTCTCCCTTCAAAAATAAAAAATAAATGAAGAAAAAGGAATGAGAACAGGAGGGTAAAAGAAGACCTGGCATAAGTAGAAAACTCCTCGATTTCACCTTACCATAAGGTGGAGAGGTAGTTTGGATTTGGGGCGAGCCTGGGGGAGGTTTGTGTGTGATTTTTCTTGACACTGTAATTTTAAGAATATTTTTTGGATCTCTTTGTGCTTCACAAGAGAGAATTTGATAGTTTAAGAACATTTAAATAGGACATTCTTCTTTTTTCTTCAGAATTTGTATTTAAGAATTTTCTTCTCAGAACTTCCACATGAATCCCGGAAAAGACAACTGAAATAAGTTGGGATCTCCTCCCAATTTCTCATCCACAGAAGGTGCAGATAATAATATTTATTTCATTAAATTTTTGTTTGTTTGAGACAGAGTCTCAATTTGTGGCCCTCAGCAGAGTGCCGTAGTGTCATAGCTCACAGCAACCTCAAACTCTCAGGCTCAAGTGATTCTCTTGCCACAGCCTCCCAAGTAGGTAGGACCACAGGCTATTTATACAGATATAGTCTCACTCTTGTTCAGGCTGCTCTCAAACTCCTGAGCTCAAGCAACCCACCGGCTTCGGCCTCCCAGAGTGCTGGGATTACAGGTGTGAGCCACCACATCCAGCCTTCATTGAGTTCTTGAGAGATACTGTAGGCTGAAAATGATCCCAAAAGATACTCACATCACATGACTGAAAAAAGGTTCTTTGCAGGTGAGATTAAGTTAAGGACCATAAAATGAGATAATCCTGGATTATCCATCCAGATGGGCCCTAAATCCAGTGCAAGAGTCCTTACAAGGGAAAGGCAAAGGGAGATTAGAGACAGAGAAGATCCAAAGATGGACAGGGAGGTCCATGTGAAGACTGAGGCAGAGATGGGGCCACAAACCAAGAAACTTCTGGAGCCCCCAGAATCTGGAAAAGGTAAGAAAGGATTATTCTCTGGAGCCTCTGGAGAAAGTGAGGCCCTCCCTACACTTTCATTTTGGACTTGTAGCCTCCAGAGCCGTGACAGAATAAATTTCAATTGTTTTAAGCCAAGAAGTTTGAAGCAATTTTTCACAGCAGCTTCAGGAGACTGCCAGAGAGGGTCAAATGAATTAACACACGGAAAGCATGCCACTAGTTCCCGGAATATTCTCATTCATTCACTCATTCATTCAACAAACATAAGTATTTTCATGTCCCAGGACGACTACTCTTATACTAAGCCTGGGGGGGGGGCAGAGAAAGGGAGGTTTAGTCAGGAAATTACACACCTATGATTTGATACAGCATTTCATTACAAGGTGAGTTCCACTGTCACTGATTAACTAGCTTTACTTTGGGTTTCCAGCGAACGCTTTCCCTGTTCTGCTGAAACTTATCCCCCCAATACATACATATCTGCAATTTCTGCACATAGCCACATTCCAAAGCTTCTCTTTGTTGCATCTTCACCCACCCTAACTTCCAGGGCAATCCCAAAGCTGTCCCCACGGATAGCAACCTCTAAAAGATGTGGAAAACATAAAGAGGGTATTGCTCCTTCCACAGGGGTGTAGGATTCCTGGTGATAGAAAAGCAAGCTAGCCTGCTGTCTAAGTTTGCTCATTATCTCTATAATCAGGACCGTCACTCCCAAACTGGCCTTCACAAACGTTTATCAGTTATATATCTGTTTTTAGTTTTAGTAACTTTCTAACGGGAACACTGTCTTCAGCAACTGAAACTGACCCCAATGATATCAAACTCGTGGAAAGAAGGTTCTTTACTTGATGGAAGCCTTTCTCCTTAAATTTTATTATCACAGAGAGTAAGAAACAGGTGAGTCCCATTCCTTTGTTTTTTAAACTTATTCTTTACTTTTATAATACGTTTTTCATCAGCAGTTTCTTCTTCTACCATATTTTGTAACGAGCCCTCCAAGAGATGATTTTTTTAGGAAGTGATCGCTATGACAGAATTATAAACAGCCAAATACATCCAGATTCATATAAATGTCTTGGATGTGACAATTTGCCCCCCACCAGAAGTGATTCTTTAATAAGATTGAGCGATTTACCTGAGAAAAGCATTTGACAGAGACAGAAACTGTGTCGCTTGTCCAAAGGAAGGACACAGATAAATATTTTCATTTGGCTTTTGCTCGATGCCTGACTCTGAGCTAGACATCATTCACGTTTTTATCCATCATGCTTTAGACAACACTATTTTAGCCAACATGAGCAACCCGCAAAGTTCACGGGTGTGTACATGGGCCCACCTAGCCAGACAGTTGATTAGATGACTTCAAGGGCTTGGATAAACGAATTCATTCATTTCAGGAAAAAAAGTGAGCCAGATACTGAGTACCAGGCAATGCTATAATGAGTAGCTCAGCCCTTTTCTAAACCTTGGAATCAGGCCGGGGTCACTGATGCTAATTAGCAACAGACCAGCTCCTTATCCCACACAGGTCCCGTGAAGCTGAAGAGAGTGAACCTGGCCTGCCAAGTTAGAGTTTTCACTTAATCTGGGGAGGCCTTTAGCCAAATCCTCCTGCTAGGCTCTCTGTTGGGTACCAAACAGCCAGAGGAGGGCAAGGGATGGGTGAAAAGTAAAACACAATGGCCTAGGGAGGGGGCATGAATTAGGAAGCCAGGCATTGGTGCAGGAAAGCATATGGCAAAAAGGGAGGAGTTGGGGAAATGTCAGAACACCCAAGATGATACAATCAAAGACAACTTTTCAAGGCCCATCGGTGTGTTCCATTTTATTTTCCTGGGCTTCTGACATTCATAGCAATTTACGGATCATTTAATCACTAAACATTTATTAAGCACCTCCAATGAGAACCTTTCTTCCACTATATGAGAAACTTTGCATGTATAATTTTGCTTAATCCTTACAGTTCTCCCAGGTGATGGGATATTTTACATGTAAGGCGTCTGAGAGTTTGAAAAGAGAAGTCCCACCTCTAGTTAGTGGCAAAGTCATAACTCAGTTCCAGGTCTGCCTGACTCCAAAGCTCATGCACTTTCCACTGTGCCACTAGAGTAAAAATAGTAAGAAAATGGTTCATTAACTTTTGCAAGGGGGAATTTTTTAAATCAATACTTTAATAAAAAGGCCAGTGTTGGAACATTGTATTGCTTTAGGGAAAAATCCCTCCAAGATGAAGGTTCAGGAAAAGATGCTGCTCATTTTAATATTTCTTGTAAAATTTACAACGGGGAAAATTTGGGGGGCTATCGTTCTCAAAAGTTTCATAGAATGGAGCACCTGGAAATAGGCATTTTCATCATGAGCTAACTAAAAACTAACTTAGAAAATGTAAAATATGCACAGACAGTAGATACTTTTTGCTAAAATAGACAACTTTGAACATTACATGCTAATAAGCAAGTACCGTTCCTAATAAAAATTTGCAAAAGAAAAATTAAAATCCAGAAAATATGACTTTTCTGTAGTGACTGCGTTGTGGAGCGCTTACTCTAATCCACTTTAGAATACTGGATTGTTATGCAGAATGTGAGAACTGACACTTTGGGGGATATTTTATACTACAGTGGGCTTGAAGTTTTGAAATACAGGGTGTGTTAACATCCAGTGATGGGATAAGTTACCAAAACTCTCACTTCTCAGAAGTGACCAGTTAAAAAAAGGTTGAGACTTTCACAGAGAAGCTCAAATATTCATTTGATTGGACATAGTTAGAAATCTGAACTTACCAAAATGTATAGATAATTTGTTAGAAGCAAAGTATAACAGGGCATGGAAAGAATGTAGCAGAGCCCCTGGGAAAACCTACTTTGCTAATGTCTTCCTAAGTTCCATATTTGCTTTGAGTTTCCTATATGACGTAGTGACTCTAATTCTTTTTTCTCAGCCTTTTAAAACATATGTCTCAATGTGTTCATTTGAGCTCTAAGTAAACCCTGACATTCATGTCTACCATCACCTTTGGGGGCGGACTTTCTCCCCACATCGGTGATAACTAAGAGCATGAGTTCACCTTTCGAGTCTCTGTACCAGGAACGAGATAGTATAAAGTTTTGACCTTTGGAGATGGAGTTATAAAGCATTACATAGTGTATCATTTTTGTGTCCATATTCTGTTTCTTCTGCGAATTCTTTTCTTCTCTGTTCTGTGTCTGAAAGCCTGGTGTCCTCAGACCACCTTACGGGGGCTCCCTTGCACCCCCAGCATCTGCTGTGGTTCAGCCAGTGGCAATGCCAACTGGGAAAGAGGGAGGAAGGCTAGGTTGTGTTTTATGTTGCCCCTTTCCGCTCCCCAGGTGTAGTGTTGGCAGCGGCTGCTATCTGGGATAGCCCTGTCTGATAGTGTGCTGGGTTCCTAGAGCAGCCATAGCAAATTACCACAAACCAAGAAGATTACAGTAACAGAAAGACATTCTCTTCCTGTTCTGGAGCCTGGGAGTCTGACATCGAAATGTCAGTAGATGTGTTCCCCCTTCAGAGGCTCTGGGGGTGAACCCTTCTTTACAGTTCCAGCTTCTGAAGTCTGTAGATATTCCTGGGCCTGAGGCTGTGTAACTCTGTCTCTGCCTCTGTGGGCTTCTCCTCTCCCCTCTCTGTCTTACGGTTCTCTTTCTTTTATGAAGACAGGTTGGATTTGTAAGGAATCATTGGATTTAGGGCCTGCCTGGATAATGCAGGATGATCTCATCTTGACGTCCCTAACTTAGTTACACCTTCAAAGACTTTTTCCAAGTAAGTCACATTCACAGGTTCCAGGTACACATCTTTTAAGGGACCACCATTTAACCCACTAAAAAGGCGATAGCACTGATGGGTCCTCTCCTCTCCTCCATCAGGTAGAACCCTCTCCATCAGAGGACACCCCCCATGGATGGGTCCTCTACACTTCATCAACTTCATCATTTCACAGCTATGAAATGAATCCCTGTGTGAAACTTTTCTCCTCTTTCTTTAAACATATCCTTATAACTGTACGTGCACCCTGACTAATGTCGTAATATCACCTACATACTACAGTGTTGAGGATACATTTTTAAAAAACTAAATATGATCTTATCAACTGAGATTCTGATACTAACCCCCAGTTTCAGCCAGAGACCCCATTCCACCCTTCATGGAATACATCTCCATGACTCATACAGTAGGATTCACCATTTAAAATTCAGGACTTTAAAATTTGGAAAGAACTTACAAAAAAGCCAAACTTGTTCTCTGTGCTTCTGCTGAGTTACACCAAGATGTTTCCTATTTTGGTGCCTTGCAGGAAAAAGAAATATAATCTTTACAATGAAGCTTTGCCTGCCCTCCACTAAAACAGAATGAACTTTCATAAATATATTTATATATGTTTTTCAAACTCCCCCAAATAATAAAAAAATTCAGTTAACCAAACTGTAATAAAACTCATTGTTTGACACTGTGGTGATCAATCACCTAATCTACTAGCCTTTATAATTTTTTAAATAATTCATTTGATATTGTGGGCATATCAATACTCATTTGTACATTTACCCCTTTCCTGATGCTTAAACATTAATTTATTTTTCTCTCTTTGCTGGTCTAACTTAATATGAACACATTCAAAGAACAACTTGTTTGCCAGATGAAAGAAAATTCTGTCAGGTTTATTCTCTATTTTAGAATTTTTTTCCTTTAGGAAAAAACACCCATTGGCTCATTCTTCAGAATAACTGGGTTGGACTAGATGATTTCATCTTTAAGCCTGCTTTCTGGAACACCCAGGAATTTACATAAATTGACTCCTCCATCATGTCAATACCATGATGTCACAAGGAATCCTGAGGTCCCCGGGGCTTCCATTGAATTGAGTAAAGTTGTTTCACTTTCCAACTAAATTTGGACAGCGTTGTATGTGCCTGGATTAGATTCTATTCATAGACTCTGCCTCCTGCTGATGAAGGCCGAAACTAGTCTAAAATTCCCTGCAGCCCCTGCTTGATCAAGTTCAAATCAAACATCCCAAGCCATTGGTACCCTTGGCTTTCCCCATCCTGTCGTGTCATCCCTCTCATGTTCGTTACTTCAGGAGTCTGTCCTTGCCTCTTCTTGCCAAGTGTATGCACCTGAAGAAACTGGGCGCAAGTAGTGCATTTAAACCATGTTGCTGACAGAAGGTGTCTGTTATCATTCATGTATTCCTTCATTCATTCATGCCAAATCTCCCAAGCATATCCCATTATTTGTACCTTCAAAAATAATGCTTACTATTTCCTAGACAAATTTCCGCCATGGTCTCAGCTCTTAAATAGAATCTTCCCTACATGGTGTTCATAGAATTTAAAGGGAGTAGTGAAAGAGAAACGATATTTAGCACATGGGGGAAACGCACACACAAATGTGCATCTCCATGCATATACATATGCATATGTGAAATATGTGTGCAGATATTTAAAATTATGGTTTGAAAGGTGTTTGCCAAAATTCAGGACTTCAAGTAAAAATAGCTCTCTGCCTGCATCAGTTAGTTTCTCTTGGAAACTTTAAAAAAATATAATATTTTTTGATGGCTTTACCCTGCGCTGCCCAGCTACATTAAGATAACAGTAAACTACATTCTTATGGCTGTCATAACATTTAGCTTAGTGCTGCTTGCAATGTGAGTAATCTATTAAGATATATAAGGTGCAAAATGCTGCCTTTGTGTCTTGGAGTTCTAGCTATCAGCTGTAAAAACCAAGTGCAATTACTGCCAGTGTGGGGCCTGGCTGCCTTCCACCGAGGCCCTCCTCGGCCAGAGGGTTTGCAGCAGTGACCCCTGGCAGCCTTGGCCACTGCCACTGGGGCTGCCCAGAGCTCCTTCTCCTTGTCTCTGTTCCCTCCGCTCCCTCCCTTCTCTTCTTTCTTGCTTGTCATCAATCTTACTAAAATGACAGCAGACAGATGTTAGCCTTTGCAAAGATCAAATGAAATCTATGGCTCTGGGGCTGTTCACCAAGGAGCAGAGCAGTCTACACCCAAAGCAGGCACACACACTGGCAGAGACTCACCTAGAATATATTTACCAGCCCTTGCGAGCATTTCTTCATAAACACTGGCCACTTGGTAAAGGATTTTGACAAAATGTAGTTCTTCAGTTGCTTCAGACAAGTCCAGAGATGGACTGTTGGGAATTTCTTATTAAAGTGTGTGTGCATGTTCATTTAAAAACAATTATTAGTGCTCAACTTAGAGGAGACAGTATTTAGATTGGCCAGAAACTCATGGGTTTTAACCCCTTCTTCCCAAAGTTGGATGGTACCAAGAACCCCTCTGCCATTTGCCCTTGAGTGTTCAGATTTCTCTTATTGAGCAAACATTACTCCACAGAATAGCTATGCTGAATGTGCCCTTGTCTCATGCAATTTCTTTACATCAATGTACAAGACTATTTATCCCCAATAGAAATGTTTACCTAATCTGGAAAATGTCAGGCCATATGGTGTACATTGTATGAATTTCATCCGTCCTTTTAACTCTTTCCGAAAGTCTTTTTTTCTTTTTTTTCTTCCCCCTGCTGCCCCTTTGTTGTGGACCAGGCAGAAATGATTAAAGGGGGATGGAAATCAGAAGAGAGGGGTCAGGGTGGGAAGGAAGCTGGAAGAGGCACAGATGGGAAGCACGGGGGAGGCTTGTGTCTTTGCTGAACGTAACATCTCATAGAAGAAAGGCCAAAGGAGTCTCAGGATCAAGGCAACCTTTGCACAAAGTTAGAGTAAATCCAAAATAATAATAATAATAAAACCCAAACCACATCACCAGTGACCTTATGATGAATATGATGCATTATTAATAATAACAACCCCACAGGCTACCTGAAATTTAGAAAGACCAAATCACCTTTAGGCTATATCCCTCATCACTTCCTAGAAATAATGAAGTCTTAACTGCGTGCAGAAAAGAGCAACCCTCTGGTACTTTGAGCCGAAGCAAATGTTTCTGTAATGTATCTCCCTACAGGATCTTGGTAAAAGATAGATAGCTATTTAAAATAAGCGATATCAAGGAAGAATAAACTATTATGTTTGTGCCAATGCTTATTCATGGTTTTATAACAAGACATATCTGTTTTCTTCATATAAATCTTGACTCTATATTTAGAGTTTGCAAACAATGATTCTAGTTTTTGGCTGCCTGCCACTTCTGATAGAAAGCTGGGATAGCCGTACTACATTACTATAACATTAAAAAAATTCCCAAAATTCCAAGTGCAGAACTTCCTAACAGGCAAGATAAAAATAGAGAGTATTCATATATATACACAGAGGAAAAAGAAGGGCAAAAGTTTACAAATTTAATGGTGGGGCCAGAGAACATATGTAGTGTGGCTTTTTTTTTTTGATCAGTCTTCCTAAATTCTGGGTCTCTACCCAAACTATAGATGCAGAAAAGCAATCTGCATTTTGGGTCTTTTTTGGCCTTCAGATTACCTCTGTCAAAAGGCCTCCATTCTGTCTTAGTCACTCACTTAATTCTTACACAATGGTTCAGCATCCACCAAGCACTCAGCAAATAATGCCAGGGTTGACAGTGTCCCTATCAATGTCAAGTAGCCTGATCCATGTTAGAAGTTCAAGCCCACTAAAGAAAAATCCTTGTCTTCTCTCTCCCTCTCCCTCTTATACCTAATAGTTTTGAAAACACTTACTGGATACCAGAACATTATCATTCCCTTTTTTTAGTTGGTTCTAAGGAAGGGAAAAAAAAAAAGATGCAACAATCCCACAATCAACAGTTCCAATAGACTCTGTCAGTTAGTAGTATTTTGGAGGTATAGAATTAGCTCAGGAGAATTCATTCATTCATTTGTAGTATGCTCATTCATACATTCACCTAACCAAAAAAATACACGCTGGTGTTTCAAACACTGTGCTAAATACTGAGGATACAAAGCTCAAAGACAGGATCTCTCTCTCAAGGATTCCCCCAGACATACGAGAAAAGCAGCCAAGTAAATAGACAATTAGGGCACAGTGTGATGGGAGCAGAGAGACAGCTGTGGGGGCTTTTCCATCTCAGAAAGTCAGAAAACTTGGAGGTAATATCTCCTGGGTTATGCTAAAGAAAGAAAAGGGCAATTGTGGCAATCCAGGACAAAGACAGAAGCACGTGAGAAGCTTGGTATGATCACCTGGTGTAAGAGATGGGGACAGGGTTCAAGGAGGGGCAGCTGGCAATAGCAGATAGGGCCATACAAGAAGCCAGGATAGGAAAGCCATTGGAAGATCTTCCTGAACATGAAAAGACTTTAATATAAACACAAGAACTAAATACAGGAGTTGAATTGAAACACAATTCCAAGACCCATAAATAAAACTAAATTTTGACATCACATAAAAAGTGAAAATTACCAATGGCCTTCAGTCATCAAAGGAATTCAGGAAAACACAACTGTTGGGAAAAAAATCAGAAAAATAACTTTAGCAAAGAAAAAAGTGGAGTAAGATGTCACAATGAACCAGAGTTTAGGAAAAAGTTTCTATTGCTCTGAATGAACTTTGGTTATTAAACTGAATGTATTGCTAGTAAATTGTTTCTCACTGTGAAACAGGGGGAGAAAGCAAGGGCAGCCAACGTAGGAACAGTCACTCTGCCCGGACTGGATAACCAGCCTTGGCTATCACAGACACCACAATTTCTAAATCACATCTAGAGAAGAAAAAAATCAAACACATTAGTTCCATTTACAACCAATGTTGTTCAGCATATCAATTAAAAGCACAAAGTGCTCTCCCCGCATTCTTTCCACCCAATTTTCAAATATTTATTGGTGCATTATACTGAACATTTCATCACAATCAGTGTGGAAGTGATAGAAGGCCCATAGAACACACTGCGCTTTTCATTACGAAAGTGGATGGAGCAGGGCAAAGACTCAATTGTTAATATCTTAAAAACAACAGCATTAATTATTAAACAGAGATAGTAATATATGGAATTAGCTGGAAGAGAAATGGAATGAGCCATTTGGACAGTTTTTAATCCTCTATGAGTGTACTTCTAATAATAACCTTATTAAGTTATAGAGATAGTTGAGAAATATATCACTAACTCAAATGTCATAGATAAGAGATTGGAGAGAGGCTCACAAAAGTCATAATTAGTATCCCACTTGGATTGCCTTGATCCTTATTTTGAATGAATCGGGGGGGGGCAAACTAAAAATAAAGAATAAGCAAAAGTGTATTTTGAAATGTAGACTCATCTTCATAGATAGGTTAAAATCAAGATACAAGAAAGAGAGAGAGAGAGAGAAGGAGAGAAAAGAGGGGGGGAAAGGGAGAGAGAGAGAAATAGTAATAGGGGAGGGATGAAGGAAAACAAGAAGGATGGAGGGAAGGAACAAAGGCCAGAACAAACAAATGAAGGTAGGCCAGCCGCCAGCCCCCAGTGGTCCCCAGATGCACTGAGCTCCCAAGTCTACTCACCATGAAAATATCTGTTTGTAGAACCATTACAAGAGACAATGAAGATGTGTGTGTCTGGGTTTTTTTTTTTTTTTAATTCAATGAAACTGTTTCTTATCCCTCAATTAATGCCAAACATTAATGTTAAGTAAGAGAAAACCCACATTTCCAAAACCCTTGTTATCTACTCAGTGATTTTGTGGAATGCTGAGAAGCCTTCTGGGTAAGTTCGGCAGTCCGGTGTACCAGCGCCTCCTTTGGTTCCTCCTCACCACCTGACTGCTGCTGTCTGTTCCTCCAGGAGGGAGCTAAGAAGGACCATCCATGAAGGAAGAGGTAGGAAATGCCCTCCTGTCTTGAACACATTCACACAGTGAATGTTTAGTCACTTATGACAGAAAGGAACACGTATTGAATCTTTATCTCAACTCCATCAAACTGCCACACCCAAGTTTCTGTTTCCAACTTAAACTTAACTCTAAGCCCATTTTTCTAATATGCTGCATGTCAGAGTGAATGCAAACTATTTGTCTTGGAATTTGCCTCTTTATATCATTCCAAAATTTGCTCTATTGAGGTGCTTTGACACTAACTATTTTTTTTAAATCAAATGTCTTTTAAGGTTCAAAGGTTGTCTTTTTAAGGTTCAAAAAAGATCTCAAAATTACACATTCTAATAATGGATTAAATATTGCCCCCTATAGCTGAGATTAGGTTTTCTAAAACCGGTGTGTAAAAGAATAGTCATGCCTCTGGGAGAACAGCAAAAAATGTCCATCCTCAGCTCCTTCTTACTGTTTAACCTATGAACAAAATAATAAAAATTAATAAGAAAGCAATTACGGAAGAAACGTTTACTGAGCCAGATGTTTCACAGGCATCATCTCATTTAATTCTCAGAGCCTTCTTGTGAGATAGGTATGACGTTCTCCCAGGATCCACAGCAAGCTGTTGCCACAGGAGCATCTCAACACCGCATTTGTCCTTTGAGATGGAATATTAGCAAGTGTCCATTTGGAGCTTGGGCTGTACACTGCGGTCCCTCGGGGGTTAATCCATGCCATTCCAAAGTTCAGTGAGGGGACACTCAGAACTGAACAGTGGGGATTTTAGAATGTTAATGGCTGGCTCTCCTTTGATTGGCCCAGAACAAATGCAGGGTACAGTAAATTGTCCTTGTCAGTTCAGCTCGCATGATGATATGCTTTATTTCTAGACATGCCTTGAATCTGTCCCCTGAATTTATGTTCAGAAAATAAACACTTCCAGACGGCAATAAAGCATTCAGTCGTGGCTGGAGAGTGCATAGCCTCGGCCCAACCAAAGCTCTTATCTTGGGAGATTTTAAGGGCTTGAGCTGTCTAGGTTACAAAATCGTGTTTTTTCTATATACCAGCCTGGCACAAATTGTGTCCTTGCAAGCAGAACCCCGATATCAGGCATTTCCCCTCTTTCTGCTCTTCTCTTTCTCTTTTTTCCCACTCTCTCTCTTTTAGAATATTAGCTGCAAAGACTTTCACTTTGTGTTTCCAATTAGGAAAAAACTTCCTTTTTAGCCAACTGGTCAAATGTGAAGGAAGTTGGTTAACCTATTTTATCAACTGTCATAACCCAAGATTGATTATGACTAGGGATTATTATCATGTTTCTTGAAATTTAGGTAGCTACTCACCACATTCATAAATCTGTCCATATCTGAGTACCATCAATATTTGTATTATTATTTACTCTTTCCATACAATGAACTTTAAATAAATTCCCATTGGTTCTAATGAATGAATTAGAAATCTGATTGATATGCGTATGTTTTTAATATACATAAAACTAAATATATCACCATTACACTATCTTAAGTTCATCATAGTATCCCTAAAGCCATGGTCTTTCCACCAGTATGCATACCATGCCCTTAGAAAAACACAATTCTAGAACAACACAAAGATCCTAAAGAAGATAAAGTAATCACAATATAAATAAATAAATTACAAGAGTAATAAAGATATCAAAAATTCAGGATATGACTATTTCTTAAAAGATTAAACAGCTGTTTCATTTTCACCTGAAGTGGCCAATGGGACAGCTATGTTTAGGCGATTTGCAGATTACATGGTGTATGACAGTCTCTAGGTGCCACTGATAAACTCTTGGCCAGCCCGCAATGTTTGTTTGCACCTTGTAATTTTCATGATCACACTCCAACTTGGTATTCTTAGCTGACATCTCTTTACCGCTGAGACCTTGGTAAAGCTAAATGGAAGAGGAACACTCTCTGAAAGAAGCAGCAGATAGAACAACACCAAGGGGAAGGGAATAGGGTCTCACTGCAGTTTCAAACTTTTGGGGATTGAGTTGGGATTTACATGTGTCTTTAAACTTTCAAAAAAGAAAATTAAGTGACTTCCTGCTCTGGGTGAATATCTGTAGATAAATGTAAGAGCCATGGCCAGTAGTTAAAATAGAGAATATGTTGCATCTGATGTCAAGACCTCAGCTGTTAATATAAATTGCTACATAACCAGGAAGGACCGTTTCCCTTCATTCCTTCCTTCTTTGGTTGTAGTAACACTGAACATTGTCTCTTCTTCAAGAGAGTAGTACAGAAACAATTCACACAGGATTCTTAGAACCATCTCATATTATGGACCCAAGATGCTATGCATCTCTCCAGTTCACACATGGAACAACTTTAGGATGAATATTAAGTTGAGATCACTCATCTCAAATAAATTGTTGAGGCCTGTATTCCCACAATGCAATTTCTTTTCACTCTTCCTCTGCTTTTTATTAAAATTATTAGTCTAATGTCACTTATATTAAGCTCGACCTAAACTTCACATTTCACCAAGTGGAAGACGCTTTTGTCTTCTTAGTCTGACGTCCTTTATCATTGCTGTCCACAAACAAAGATCTTCCAATTAAGATATGAGGAAAACTTGGGATTATAGGAAATGAACTTAAAGTTAGAAAGATTAGGAGGAATGCTAATACAAGCTGTAACTAGACAGCCGTCCAAATGAATTAGAAAGAGAGACATAGTATGTTATCTTACTAATCTTTAGTTATTCATTTAGCTAATATTTATTGAGTATTTATCATATTTCAGATACTGATATATTTATCAAGAGATATACAAGATAGACATAATCCCTGCCCTCCAGGGGAGTATGTCCTGTGGAAGAAAAAGACACTTTAGAAAAAAGTAGTGGAAAACAAGCAAAAACAAACAAAAAAGACCAATAATATTAAGTGGAAAATAAAATAATTCTACTTTAAATAGTGTGATTTAAAAACTCCTCTCTATGGCGGCGCTGTGGCTCGAAGGAGTAGGGCGCCAACCCCGTATGCTGGAGGTGGCGGGTTCAAACCCTACCAAAAACTGAAAAAAAAAAAAAAAAACTAACTAAAACTAAATCTAAATCCTCTCAAGAGTCTAAGATTGAAAGGAAAAGGAGGTTTTCTTATAAAAAAAAATTCTAGACAGAGACAATTGGTGTGAAGATCATGAATGGAAATGACATTGGTAGATTCAAGGATTTTAAGGAAGAACAGAGTGGCTAGAGGATAGTGAGGGAAGGAGGGGAAGGAGGAATGGAACAAGTGAATCTGGAAAGTTAGAAAGGATGTGACCCTGGAGGGTCTTAAATGATTTAGGAATGAGTGTAGATGTGGGTTTTTTTGTTTGTTTGTCTCTTGATCTATGTAGTGATAGTCACTGAAAAATCATAATTGAGACAAACTTTGCAGTTGAGATTTTCAACAAACTCACAATGGTGGCTGCATGAAAGAAGATGAGTGAGGAGAGGGTAAAAGTAGGAAGCCCTGCCTCCTAGGCTGTGTTCCAGAGTAGAAGTGATAGTGGCAGGCTAGGTGGAAGGCATGGGAAAAGCAAAAAAAGGGTTCAATTCAAAGATAAATGTTAGAGGTGGACCGAATGAATTTGCTCATGGGTTAGATGTGAGGATTATGAAGAGAAGGGAATCGAGGATAATTCCTAGTTTTCGAACTTGAGCAACTGGAAACATAGTTATATTTAACTGATATAAGGAAGGCTTTTAAAAGATAAGTAGGTGAAAGAAGCAGCCAGCTGAATCAAAAGTTGAACTTTGAACAAGTCATGATTGTCAGGTAAGTTGTAATTTTAGGAAGGAAGTAGGATGAAAGCTAGAGATACACATTGAGAAGAAGGCCACATACAAACCATTCTTTAAATGAGGTGTGATAAGATTGCCTCTTCCATTATAGTGTTCTACATTTTTGTATTTGAGCATTAAAGGATACAGATATTGAGAAAACGTATGTTTATTCAATTTGCAAATTCTAATCTTATTTCCATTTCTTTCATAAAACTTTTCAATATCCTGCTTATCTAATTTTAAAATGAGCAAGATGGTGGACTATGGACATCTCCTTTGCAGCCACTCATGGTGAAATCAGAGAGAAAAGTCTCCATCCACCTTTGGCTGGGGGGCCCTGACAAAAATCTTCACTTCAGAGGCACAGGGAGACAGTAGGAAACTCTAGGAACCAATGAAGAGGTTGGGAGCAGTGGAAAACCAGCACAGAAGACAAGTGCTTCCATGCTGACAGCGGCTGGCTCATTTGGTCAGGGTTTTCAGACAGAGAAGGCCTGCCCTGCAGGCTTTCGTTTTGTCTTTTTCTTTTTTTAATTTTCTTTGGACCTGGGCATAATTGCTGGAGTGACCTTGAGAGAGCTTGGATGAGCAAGTGATCTTGAACAGAGGCCAGGGACCAGGTTTGAGCCACTAGAAAGCTCTCTTCACTTGGCCACTGGCTGGGTGCAGCCACTGTGGGAGCTAACTGGGAGGAATAGCCTGCAGGGTCCTAATGTGAGGCCAGTTCTGGCACCTGCTGAGCTGGGCAGCAACCATGGGACACTTGTGCAAATAACACTTTCTTAGAAAAGCCACTGTGTGGCCAAGGGACAGTGTTTGGAAAGGTCAAGGTGTCTAGTAAGTAGCCAGACAAGAGGTTTAAGCTCCCAACCCTGTGAGAATTGAGGGCAAAGAGATGAGGAAGATGGGATCAGGGCTCCTTGGCAAGATAGTGGCTTCTAGCCCTGATATTATACAGCTGTATACAATATTGTGATTAACATCTCATACCCCACAATATTACAGGCAACATATGGCGCTTGCACGCTCTCCCTCTCTCCCTCTCTCCTCTCTCTCTCTCTCTCTCTCTCTCTATATATATATATATATATATATATATATATATCTTCATATATTCATTTTCTTTTTTGTTCAATTTTTCCCCTAGATTGTTCCTTCTTTTCTATGTATGATTTTTCATTGTTTCTTTCTTCAATAGTAAAGACTCCATTTTTACTACAGTTTTTCTCCTCCTCATATTCTTTTTTTTGAAATTTTTCCCTTAAGATTTTTTTGATTGTTTTGCTTTATTATATTTTTATTTTTCCATTTTTACTTTGATCAATAATAACAGCTCTAGTTTTGCCACCCTTTTTATTCTTCCTTTCCTTTTCATTTCTCTACTTTTCTCCCTATTTTGTAAATATTTTTCTACTTTTCTTATCTTTCTCACATAAATTTCTCAAATAACAACTAAGATATACCCCCTTTTTTACATTTCATGTAATTTTATTTTGAATTTTCTTATATAATTTTATTATTATTTTCTGATGCATTTTATTCTCTGTCAATAAGTATTCATTCAAGAGACTTAGCCTCACTCTGAGGCATGGGCTGGGTGTCACAGCATTGGCCTGTCTCAAGGAATTCCGTATCTGTATCCTTTAATGCTCAAATACAAAATTCTCCCAGAATTCCCCTCATCTAGGGAATTTTTCTATCTTTGGCCTTCAGAAAGACACTATTGGTAGGTCTCCACAATGACATACTGCTGCTATTATTACTTTTTCTCTCTATATTTGGTGGAGATGAGCTTTTGTTTTTGTTCAGTCTGGTAAAGACTTCCTGACCTTAAGGGATCCACTCATCTCAGTCCTCCAAAGGCCAAGAATTGAAGATGTAGGTCAGAACACCCTGCTGAACACCACTATTACTCCTGTCTTCCTCTTTCTGTCAATCACTCTTCTTTTCCTTTTGGTCCTCTACCAAAAAGACACTTCAACACCTAAGCACAGAGAGAAGATAATTTAAAGAGAAGGAGGAAATGAAAGGGAAAAAGTAGGGGAAGGTAGTGGACAAGAAGAAAACACTCATGAGGAGACACCAACAGAAAAATTCCGGCAACATGAAAAACAAGAACAGAGCAACACTCCCAAGAGATCATGAGGTAGCTACCACAGAGGATTTCAACTACAAAGAAATGATAGAAATGAAAGGGAAAGATTTAAAATATGGATGATAAAAATGATGAAGGAAATTGCTGAAAAAAGTGGGAAATAATCAAAAGGAAATCCAAAAACAGAACCAAATAAGGGATGAAAAATTTAAAGAATATAGAAAGGATATAGCAGAGGTTAAAGAATTGAAGATGTCATTCAAAGAACTTAAGAAAGCAATAGAAAGTATCAATAACAGATTAGACTATAGAGGAGAAAGGATCTCAATGGCACAACGTTAGGGTGTATGGCACACCTCTTGGGGGTGAGATGCAAGTATAAGAGGGACTCAACCTAACAAATGCAAACATTATAACTTTATACCCTCAAATTATCCTGATACAATAATAAAAAATATTTTTTAAAAAATGTAATAAAACCAAATGGCACACTCTACTGAATGAATATTAAGGCATTTAAAAGGTAGATTCAATATATAAAGTTTCTTTGACACTGTGCAGTGGTGACCTACAGTTAATTATCACCATTTGACAATTATCCATGCTCATCCATTTGTGACAGAGATGCCCCAACCAATGTATTAGATAGATCAATTAGCAATTCCACAAGTAATGATAAGTAAAAAATTATCATAAAATCTCAGTAGGATAAACTAATACACATTTATTTAGCTGGCATATCTCTTGACTGGCTGAAGTTGACTGATCTGGTCTAGAACCAACTGGGTGGCAGTGCTGATCTTGTCTGGGCACACTTACAGATCTCTACAAACAACTGATTTGGCTTGGTATAGCTGAGAAAATTTGGCGAGACTGTTTTTGCTCCATTTGACTTTCTTTTTCTTCCTGGAACCAGTGAAGTAACCCAAGCATAATCTTATCATAGTGATAGGAGGGACTCAGAAGCCTAACTTGCAAATACTTTTTGAGTCTCTTCTTTCATCATGTGTGCCATCGTTCCATCAGCCAAGAATAGTCACACAGCCAAACGCAGGGGTTATTAAAGGAATGGGGAAGAACAAACACCCATTGTGAGACCAAAGCAAGTAACATGGACAACACCAACCCCAGTGGAGTGAAGAAATGTACCCCCCCCCCATGACAGTGAGAGTATGAGAATCAATATTTTTGAAGGAAAAAAAAAAACACTTTATCATACTTGGTTACTTTATGCAATTCTTGTTCAAGACTTAATTTGTTAAACTGATATTCAAGTTCCTTCAAAATCTGGCAAAAACCTAGATACCTGATCTTTTTTAGTCATTTATGCCCCTAAATAGTATTTCAGTTGTAAAGTAGCCAATATATCGTGGTTAAATTTATATATTATTCTCACACCTATATGCATCTGTTCAAGGAACTTCCCCATCTAATTTCCCCTCAATTGTCCTACTTAGAACTTGGTGTTCAGTGTATGTGTCATCTCCTAGATGGGGAATTAATCCACTGTCTTTTCACCTAATCTTTACAATACCCTGGTAACTTCGGCATTGTATTCATTATTTTCTCAGAAAACTGAGATTCAGAAAGTACATAAATTGCTAAGATCAAACAGTTTATAAGTGACAAAGAAAATTTAAGCCAGTCTGATTCTAAAATCCATGCTGTTTCCACTTCACCATGAAACCAGTCAAATAAAATTTCACCTTCTGAGAACCCTTAGTATTTATTGCTTCTAATATTAATTTGGCAATTAAACATTGAATTGCTTTTAATCCATCCCTTGAAATCCTGCCATATTACTACATGTATTCTTTTATAACTCTTAAAGGTATATGTGTTGAACCTTTGCTTATGTTTTTAATTCCCCCAAAGAAAGTAAGAAATGTAGCCTTAAGTGTCTTGATTTGCACTAGAGTACCTAGCACAGTGCATTCCACATGTAAATTTTAATAAAATGATAGTTTGATGAGTCTCAACTGGTTGGGAAATTTCATTTAATATTAAGTCATAGCCCATTATGCCTTGCCTCCTAATTGAAAAAAAAAAGTGACAAGAAATAACTGAAAATTCATTCATTTTTCACTTTTCCCAAATAGTGACCATGGGCTGAGATTCTTCACACTGTAAAACGTGAAGTCAGGATAATAAATTGATTGTGTCTTCAAAATAGCTTTAACTACTTTTATTTTCACTGAATAATAGACCTGTGTGGTATCTTTTAGAAAAAAAAAATCACTGAATTCTAGCAGTGTTGGATTGAAAGCTGGCTAAAAGAAAGGATGGGGAGAAAAATTACTAGTTATCAGCTCAGAAATTAGTTGATGGCCTCTGGATCACAAATGGCAGAGGTGTCCTATAAGTTTATTAACAACCTGAAAGATGGGGTGAATAGCAGGGCTGTGAATTTATCAAAACCACATAATTACTCAGATACTAAACAGATATGTAGTCAAGAATAAAGGGTGGGAGGGACTTCAGAAAGACCAAAGGCAGTTAAGTAATCAAGCTCCACAATGGTGAATAGAATTCAATGTAGCAAGTTCAAGGTAAGACACAGTAGAAGAAGCAATTCAAACTACTCAGACGCAGTACACTAATGGCTTCTGAATTACCCACGGCCTTTCAAGAAGGAAATCGAGACACCGCAGTCGACAGCTCCAAGAGTGTGTTGACTTGACATGCAAGATAAGATTTTAAAAATAACTAGGATACTGGGTTGTATTAAGATGGAAATTATCAAGGATGATATGAACAATACTCTGGTTTTTTGTGTATTAAAAATAGCTTTATAGCCGTTCACGAAATAGGGAGTTAAGAAGTCATCTTGAATATTGTCTTTAGTTAGGAATACTTCATCAGCTAAAAAAGATAAAAGAGAAACATGGGGGGAAATCCAAGGAGAATGGTAAAAATCATCCAGAACATTGTTAGAATTCCATACGGAAAGCAGGAGAGATTTCATGTCCTCAGTAGAAGAAATAAAATAGTGAGGAACAATTGGGAATGGGGAAAAGGAAAACCCACTGTAGATTTTTGATTGCTTTATGATTATATGTGGATGTGCAAGTGTGCCAGCATAGGAAGCTGTGAAATGGAGGACAGATCTTTGCAACAGGTCCTGTCTAGATAGAATATGCACGTAAGCCCTATGGGGCATTCCAGTGCTTTCTTTCGTAATCTAAAAAGAAAGAACATTT
This sequence comes from Galagoides demidoff, assembly GCA_963574575.1. Lineage (NCBI taxonomy): Eukaryota > Metazoa > Chordata > Mammalia > Primates > Galagidae > Galagoides > Galagoides demidoff. The sequence continues at coordinate 101,202 of CAUYQV010003822.1, forward strand.
TTAGTTACAGAGTATTTATTATACAGGGTGTCCCAAAAATGACCCCTAAAGGTGCCATACACAGGGAAATGGAATATTGTAGTTAAATGTGCCTTTATTTACAAAATATTCATAACAAAAATTTACAAAATAGTCTATGTGTGTTGGCCACCTCTTTACAAAATTTTGTAATGGGCAGTGCCTGTGGCTCTAAAGAGTAGGGCACCAGCCCCATGTGCCAGAGGTGGCAGGTTCAAACCCAGCCCCAGCCAAAAAACCCAGCAATATAAACAAATAAATCAATAAAAATTTGTAATTAATATTTTATACATTAAATTACATTTAGCTACAATGTAACTAAATGTCCCATTTTCCCTGTGTATAGCGACTTTAGGGGTGACTACTTGAAAAGCAATTTCTTTGCTTCTAGAATTGAGGAGAAAAAAAATCTATGAGTACATTTGCAACAGAAGACCTTGTGCCATAAGGTTATTTTTATCAGTTATTTTTATCACCACTACAAATATCTGAATCCAATATGCCTTTGAAATTTTATAAATGTAGCAGTATTAGGTGTTAATTCAGGATTTATTCTTATCTAGCGTCCATTCCTTGACGGGAAGGAACGTGGTATGTTAGAGTCCTGGAAAGAAACAAAGGTCATCCTCACACTGAGGGTTAGAGCAGAGTTTATTAAAGCGCTATTGAAAATGTGTGCTTTAAAAGAATAGTGTAGAACCACAGGCCTAGTAGTAGCAGTTTTTCTCCCACCTCTTGGTCCAAAGAAGCTAGGAGGAGCAGACAGCAGTACCTGGAAAGTATAGGCTATGGTAAGCACCCCCGTATAAGAAGGGATACACCCTTCAGCAGGGAACACAGCCAACACTGAGCAAACTGGCAGAGAGAGACCAAGGGCAAACACCATCCCAACCTTTCACTCCTTTCAGTGCATCCCATTGGCTTGAAGCCCACAGGAGTTGGTTGATGAAGCTTGTAAGAATCATGCTTCTGTGAAATAGAGCTAGGAGTGCAAAAGTAGTTGAACCTGGAACAGTAGCAACAAGGACCAGCAGATGTCTTGGTCAGTCTCTTCATATTTCATCTCGCAGACTTAGGAGTGACGTATGAGAGATAATCAATGTCAGTTGGATGAAACAATGAATGAATGAAAAAAGGGGAAGGTACTAAGTGGTCTACTAGTCCAGAATCCCCAGATAGCTAGAGACCTGTGACCACCATTTTTTCCCCAATAATATTAACATAATCCTCACAACAGATGGAAATAACAGGGATATGAAAGAGATTCTTATTTTCTAATAATACTATTCTAAAATGTTACACATAGGGGAGGGGTTAATATAGTCAAAGTAACCAGTTAGCAATAATCAAGAGTTTAAAACAGACAAATTGGATCACAAACTAAACAGTGTCTGATTAAAGATCAGAATCATTTGACTTAGTTCTTTAAAATAGATATTTGATATCACCTGAGCACCTTCCTTACTCCATTTCCCTGTGTGACCTATAATAACTTCAGGTACGTTACCTGCTTGTCATGATGTGGGAGACAAATATTGCGATACACAAGCGCTGATTGAGAGTTGAAGGTATATTTTAAATGAAAATATATAGTTTGCTCCCTATCCTTAATGGGGAAAGATTTTTTAAACGGTTTTATTCTTCAAGTTTATGAACATAAGTTTACTTGTGAAAATTTCTAAAGCTTAAAACAGTGCTAGTTGTTATTGGAATTTTTCTCTAACCAGAAAATGAGCCCCTCCTTCTTTCAAGCTGTATTTCTGTCTTCTGCGATCCTAATACCTTTAAATCCTTCATTGTGGCTCAGCATTGAAGCGTTACCTCTGAGTTTATACTCCTTCACACCAGTGTTACATCTGAACTGTCTTCCTTGAAACATTTGATGCCAAATTCCCTCAGGCATTAGGTATGCTTTGAATGGTCAACAAATAAATACTAATATAACAGAAAGCAGCTTGGGACATATCTTTTTAGAGCAACCAGTCAATTCAATTAGGATATTGGAAGAAGTGCTGCTTCACCATGAGTCCAATACCTTCGTCTTTTGACCTAATGGTCACTGTTCTTGATGCTTTCCAAAGCAGGTGGCTTCTGCCTCCCCAGATCTTCCTTCAGAGTTTGTTTGTAGTTCCCTTACAGAGCTTCCTGATTCTCCCATTTCTACCTGTGTCTGGATATTTGTATACTTCCTCTATCCCTATTAGTAGATGACAAAGTCCACTAAGGACAAAGATGGATCTCATTCATTTCCATAATCCCTGCAGCACCAACATTAGCACCTCCTCAGCATTTATAAATTAAAGAACTTCCATCATCTTCACTTGATATCTCTCTCTCCACCTCCCTCCTTTCTTGTCTTTTGTTGGCAAAGATTACTAGCTGCTACAATTGCACACTTAGTTGATTCAGAAAAAAATAGTAAAAAGTATTAATATAAGCTGCTCATAGACCGTAAATCATTTGTCAGCTCCGAATCAGCTGCTAACTATAAATATTCTTAGGAAACATCTTGCAAACAAGTTCTGGATTAGAATCACAAAGGAATAGAGTCCATGAAGAATAGGGCTTAGGTCAGGTATTTGTATGGAATAAGTTGGATTTCATGAAGTCACGAGCACAGTGAATGAGAGTTTACATAGAAGAAAATGATGAGGAAATGTCTTCTTGTTTTACTGAGGTTTCCTAAAAGCAGGAATAACAACAGTGAACAACAGCAAACATTTATTGATCATTTATTATTTGCCAAACACTGTTTAAGAGCTCACTTAATTAACTCATTCATTCCTTGTGACCTCTGACTTTTCTTATAATTACTACTTGCTGTAAATCCAGCACCAATCATAGCACTCTATAATAGTTCTGGAGAAAAAAAAATTCATTTAAAAAAATGTTTTTTTATGTTTCTGTCAGTTCTGCCACTTATCACATACATGTGTAATTTTGGCCTGACCACTTTGTATCCTTGGTCTTTAAGTTAATTTCCAAAAAAATTAGGAAATTAGATAATTTCTAAGATATGTTCTAATTCAATAAATTGAATAATTGCATACTCATCACAATTAATCTTTTCAAGATGAGTTTTGAATTAACTCAACCTAGAGGGCCTATGGGGACACAGGTCTTCTTTGGAAAATCATTTATTTCACATATATTAAGGTTCCTTTATAGTCAATAAAACTATCAGTAAAACTATCTTCATCATATTTTCCAAATCCACATGATGGATTCAGAGCTTTGCAATATCACCTCTGTGGACATCAGAGGGCTGGATTCCACTTATTACTTCTTTTCTAGAAACTTCTTGATTTTATCCTCAAGAAGCCCTTCAATCTACTCCCCCGGGCCAATGCTTGTCTATATGCCTTGGAGAAAAAGCAAACCAGGTTTCAGAACTTTCACATCAACGTGCCAGTGTACTTCTCGCCTGTCTAAATGCCAAACTATACGTATACCTTTTCAACTCAAAGCAGGAGATACCAACATTTCAAATATCTATCTGACAATTCAACCATGACTTCAGTGTGAGGCATTACTGGTCCAAAGCTAGTTTGAGACAGCTGATATACAAGGAAGACTGCCAATGGGTCATGAACAGCTCAATCCTTTCAAATCTCTAAGCTTTATGCTAGCGTTACCCTGAAACAGCAGAAACTAGGTCTGGACCACATAATCTCATATTCCGTTCTTTCTATTTCTGAATTAAGATTTAGTTGATTCTTCAGTATCATAATTATGAGAAATAAGATCTATCAGAATATTTATTTTACTTTATCAAATAAGAGCAGAAGTGCTGTCTGCTCCATTACCAAGCCCACCTTAAAGATAAACTTGTAGGTGCTAGAATTGGAATTTTAAAAGTCTATAATCATACATCAAAGAGGTAAAAAATGTGGCACAGAATTTAGTCTGGATTGCACAACAGTTGTTCTGAAAGATGTTTTTAATTGGTTAGTGGCAAAAACAAGCTGTTCTCAAAAATGCAGTCCCTTTCTATCCCAGGCATAGTGGAACCACAATTCTTTGGCCTCCCTTGTCATCAGGTGTTGCCATGTTACCAAGTTCTGGCCAATGGTGCGTGGGCAGAAGTATTGTTCAGAAGTGCTGTTCTGGTCCTACCTGGTCCAAACGTTTCCTTCCCCTGACTGTGTTTAGATAGGCAAAATTAAAATGTCTTCCTTTGGATAATTTTTAACATTCAAACATAATAATGTTCACTGTGAATCTCTAAAAAGGCATCAAACCATTCAGAACTCCTCAAACTTATGTAGTCACAGAGATGTTTTCTCTGAAAAAACCAACCAACATCTCTTAAGGAAATAAAGATCCAAAGTACACAGTGTGGGAAATATTGGTTATGTGTTGAAATGATAGAATAAGAGCAGAAACATTCAGAAGTAAGAGCAGAATTAACGTGCATGGGGATGAAGCACAGGAATGCTGACTTCTGGTGTCCTTCATACCCATGGGTCACCTCCAGATGCTTCAGGGGCAATGACAAATACAAGTATGTGCAAACACAGAAAAGCTTAGGAAGCAGGTCCCTGGCCTTGCCATTTGTTTAAAAAATAGTCTTTCATGATTTCAGTGCTGAAATAAGAATTTCAGAATTCCTCATCTATTTTTGCTACAGAATCAGAATTTCTCATCTATTTTTGCTACAGAATAGTAATTAAAAATCATTTTCTCTACATTCTGAGTGATACATGACACCAGTCTTGAGAGGGGAATAATTACTGAGCATATCCGTTACTTCCCAAGTTTTGTGTATTGTTAGAAAGTACAGAGGTATGGGCTTGGTGCCAGCCACATACACCAAAGCTGGCGGTTTCAAACCCTGCCTGGGCCAGGTAAATAACAATGATGACAACCTCAACAAAAATTAGATGAGCGTTGTTGCAGGTGCCTGTGGTCCCAGCTATTTGGGAGGCTGAGGCAAGAGAATGGCTTAGGTAGAAGAGTTTGAGGTTGCTCTGAGCTGTGATGCCACAGCACTCTACCAAGGATGACATAGTTAGAGAAAGAAAGAAAGAAAGAAAGAAAGAAAGAAAGAAAGAAAGAAAGGAAGGAAGGAAGGAAGGAAGGAAGGAAGGAAGGAAGGAAGGAAGGAAGGAAGGAAGGAAGGAAGGAAGGAAGGAAGAGGGAAGGGAAGAAAAGGAAAGGAAAAGAAAAGAAAAGAGGTAAGGTGTGTTGTGTTGCACTAGGAGGAAGGTTGAACCAGAAGAAGGGTAGTTAGTCTCTACCCCTGGCACATGTGGGAGACAATCAGACCACTCTGGTATTCGGTCTTCTCATCCAGAAAATGTTCCCTAGAATTTATTGTAGCATGAATATGTACAGTTCTGAAACATGACACTATCAAATATAGATGTTCAGGACTTGAATCTTATCTTCCTGGACAAGATGCTAATTCAAATATGTCAGGTACATGAGGTAGAGTTTGAAAGATCTGTCTTCATTTCATAACCACACAATAGATGGTACCTATGAAACTCTAATGCCTAAGCCTTCACAGTTGCTTTTTTAGCAAACCATCAAGGTGGAAAAGTTAGCCTAGAATCTCCTCTTGAGCAATCCATGCTCTGTGTGAGTTCAGTGCACAGCTGGGTCATCCACATTTGGATGGTGACTCACAAATGAATTTTACTTGTGTCCATAAATGCAAGTCTTTTCTTTCTTCTGTACTTCTACAGATTGCCCATTGCTTTGTGTAAATTACCACACCAGCTTCCTCACCCTGCTGGTCCCGTCGCCTCCATGGCATACACAGTCAAGAAGGCAAGAGAGCCTGCACTGGAGGTAACAACCAGCACACAGAGGACCCTGAGGTCATGCTAGACAATGTTCCCAGGACTGTGCACGCGCAGCATCAAGTCACTGCATCCTCACCACAATCCTACAAGGGTTAGTATTCACATTTTACAGATAAGGTGGTTGAAATGCAGCTTGGCTGAGAGACGGGCTGAAGAACTCACAGCCAATGAGGAGCAGAGTTGAGAGAGGGGTCCAGTGTTTCCCACTTGTTTTCTGGAATCATACTAGGTTGAAATTAGTTTCTATCCTTTCTAGTTACTTGGCAAGATATTTGATTATTCCAAGTGTCAGTCTTACCATCTGAAATATAAGGATGATTTTCCATGGTTTGCATTTTTGTTTGTTTGTGGAGAAGAATAAATAAGATGCAACATATAGAACACCTGACGTCAATTAAATGCACAATAAATGGTGGCTACAGTCCCTAAATATGGTCTCCTGCCTAGTGGGAATGGTCCCAGGAAAAGTTACAATGTTTGGAAGGAAAGGTAAGCCAAGGCCTATGAGGGGAGGGAGCGTGAGAAGGAGGAGGAGATGGAGGGGATTCGAATCTGAAACAAGACTATCATTGTACTCCAAAATTATCTGCACAACTTTCCAGCAGTTGGATGGGCAACCTCAGGACCCAGGATGCCCCCTGGTGGTCTGGGTCGCCCCCCACCCCGGCCCTGGAGCGTGGGGTACACGGGAGGTGAAAGTAGCTTTCTCTTACTGCACAGGCTGAACTGCAGAGCTACTTAGAGAAAAGGGCTAAAAAGGAAGCCGCTGCTCTTCTCAGGAAGCAGTCGCCTCAGTGCTCCGTTTCTATTCAACACTAACTTTATTAAGATATCAGAGCTGGTGCAGGTAGCTGGCTGCAGGGAAAACCGAGAGCGGGCAAAAAAGGTGGGGGGAGGCAAGCACTTAATAAAAGATATTTCTTTTCCTTTTTTTAATCTAAGTCTGGCAGGAACACCGTTAAAGGGTGATTGAGAGTTGGTGTTTTTTTTTTTTTTTTAAAGAAAAAGCATTTTCTCTTTCTAAAGAGAAAGAAAGATGCCCATTTTCCCCAATTCACTTAGTGCACAGAATGTTTTCCTCTAGGTATTCATCCAATTAACTGGTCAGACAGGTGGAATCTGATACGGGGAATAAACAATTCTTCAAAGAGAAACCACTCAGCTCTTTTCTTTGGAGAACTCTCTCCCCTCAAATCCAACCCCCCTCCCTGGACTCCCCTTTTCCTTTTGTCCCCTTGTTCCCTATAATCCGGGGTCTGGCCTGGATGTCACAGCTTCAGAACTGAGAACTGTCATCTGTGGTCTGCCACTCTCCCCACCCTGCCATGAATGACACTTTAGTTCTGTGTTAATTGCCCTACTGCAGCTTGGCTATCAGCCAGGGCCTGTCTCAGATTTACTGATTGCAGACGTGAGCGGAGTGAGTGAGCATGCATGCAGGGGTCAGGGCGGGTAGGGGCCAAGTTCAAGGGCACCGAATGGCACCGACGCATAAACAAGGGAATGGTATGTAAGCAGTAAAGACATAAAGGTTAGGAGCAGGACTAGCAGTACAATAAACAGCTGTGATAACCCGGTTTGTTTATAGATAAAGAATTTACAGTCAAATCCCCAAGTTGCAGCCTACATTTGTTAACACTTTCAGAGACATATAATTTCTTTACATCTCTTCTTGCTCTATCACTGCACACCCTACAAACATCTGTGACCATCTCAGTAATTTTTCCCCCTCTTTCTTTCCAATATTAGAAGTGTATAGTCATCACAACAGCTAGAAATAGATGCTGAACCCAAAAATCTCAGTGTTTGGTAGCCGCTGAAATATCGCAGCAGCTACAAATTCAAAAAGACAGCTACTTCTAACTGCTGCTGCTCTACTATCCCATTAAAAATCTCTATTTTTCAAGCTGCAAAATGCTCTTTTGCACTCCATTCTTCCTAATTTTATTTTAATATACATAAGTAGAGTAAGTAACATTTCATTAGAATGCCTATAAATTTCGCTCTGTGTATGTTGTGCTAACTTTCTTTTTAAAAATAGATTTCTGAGTATAACCAAGCATTTGGTGAAATCACCACGGTGCTTCTTAACTGTCCTAGGAGGCCCCCATCAGAAGTACAATATATTGTACTGTAACTATTGATCCAAATGGCTACATTTCTAAAGCAGAAAATGATTGTGTAGTGAGAGCAGTGCAGAGGTGCAGTAAAATGCCCTCCAGTATATAAAGACATAAAGATTAAAGTCACCCTGCAGATTCCCTTTAACTCCTCCAAATCCACTGTGTAATGTGTTCTTTTAGGATAAATCAGAGACGTGGTACAAATTAACATGACAGGGATGGTGTTCGTAAATAAAAATGCTTTACGCATTGTCCGCACCAGACCAAGTTCATTTTACTTTAAATACATGGAAAGACTGTTAATTAAAACCCCAGATGTCAAAAAAAGATCATCTGAATATCTTGCAGGCAAAACAACACCCCCAAAATTTGTCAGACAGAACACGTATTCCACATAAGGAACCGAGATGTCAGCCCACAGGATGCCCTACAGTGTCAATACCAACAGTTTTGTGGGCTATGGCTGGTCTTCAATTTCTATAAAGTTAGAATGTTTTCCAAAGACAGGTGGAATCTGTTGAATGAGATTTTAAACTGTGCTTTGCTGAAGGGAGCTTATTATTTAATCATTTCTTGTCTCTGCTTCCTGCTCTAAGTTGCCATTAAATAGATTTTTAAGAGACCAGATTTAAATACTGCCGTAGAGAGTTTGGTTTATAAACCAAACCTACACCAGATTAGTATTTAAGTGACTTTGTGATATGAAACGGCCTTCCTGGCTTTCCAGTGGTTTCGTGCTAGGAAAAGCACAAAGGAATTCTGTTTTAAAATAGCCCCAGAACACAGATGACTGAACTAAGACTAGTACTAAACATATTGAAGTTTGGGGGAATTGTTTATTATCACTTTAATTAATAAACCAGCTCGTTTTCACCCATGTTCCCTTGGGGGTTGAAATGCCAGTTTGCGACAAAAGGAATCCGTACATTGATTGCACATACTAAGATCTGACTGAGGAATTTAAATGACTCTGCAGTGCCGCTGATGGTACCAGGCTTGGCCTTACAAGTAGCAAGTAGAATTGCCATTTATATTTCAAAAGATCCCAGGGCCTTGAGGAGGTCTGTGATCTGCAGAGGAAAATGTTCTATCGGGCTGGAGGTACACGTGTGTTCGCCCACCTTCACTGTCATTCACCTCTGAGCCGATGCCTGGGGTGAACCAGGCTGGAACAAGAGGCCCCACAGGACTCGCTTCCCTCCACAGATCTGTGGCAGGAGAAGAAAGCGCTCCTGGAGGAGCTTCCGGGCCTCCGGAGGATCGGCCCTGCCTAATGCTGACCTTGGGACCGCGCTGCACTTACAAAAGAGAAAAAGAACTCCAGGAGCAAAAGAAGAAAGACAGAAGTGAGAGCTAGAGAGAAGGAAGAGGGAAGAAGTGAAGGAAGAGCGCTGGGAGAGGGAGGGAGGATGGAGAAAAGCCGGCAGAATTCCCTTCCTCCCGCCTCCACACATGGGAAAGAACAAACGCCACCCAGTTTTGAGATGAACCCTACTACCTCGTTATGTGATTATTTGGGGATTGATTCGTTTCTCGGAGCAACAAAAACCAACACTATTAAAGACACGTCTACAGTGATATATTTGAGTATTGGATGAATCCTTCTCTGAGAGGCTTTTGGGGGGCACTGGCAAATTTTCATTGGGTAGTGCACTGATACCCCCTTCTTTTTTTTCTTGATCAGTCAGAGCCCTGTGTGAAGACTTGGGACCTGAAACAATCTCCTGCAGCTGGGAACTGTACACTTGAGGTTTAGAAATCATGGTTTTCTCCCACCCAGCAAGCAGTGTATTACTACAGAAGTTTATATTCTATTAAGAGTTAATAAATGACCAAGATCTGGACTAATCCCCAGCCAGGGTTCATTTTCATTACAGGTTCCTGTGATTTTCCCAGTGCCTTTTGCTCTGGCCTTCTTGCTACATATGGAAAACCTATATCAAGATGGTTGTCATGGCAATGAAAAGATTTGCATGTGTCTTATCTATCTATTTAAATACCTTCTTATGGCTTATAACTACTATAATACATCCCTCCAGCTCTCCTCATCACTAATTTAGAGCTAGCCTGGTGTGTCTGAGGTCATCGATACCAACCGAAGCATGTTGTCTAGACAACTATGAAGCCACTGACCACAGGGGTAATTATTCTATGCAAATAAAAAAGGTATAGTGGTGCAGTGTGCCATGGGAAGCCTTGAAATCTGAATGAACGGCTATGATCATGGACCCTCTGTGGGTATTTTTTCCAGGACAGCTACAACGTGAAAGAACGTTCAGTTTCTTTCCCAGACCCACTCCCTTCTTCCTTGTCCCTGTCCTCATCAGACTCTACTAATATCAGGACTTGGATCATCATTTAAGGTTTCAAATATACATACACTTAATAGAAAAAAATTTTAAGTAGTGGGTCTTGAAGTAAAAATTTCAAGTACAATAAGATTGATTCATTCATTGGTCCAGGATTCTCAATGATCTCCTCTTCAGCCATCCTACATTATAACGCCCATTTCTTCTTCCACACAATCTCTTGCCATTGGGCAAATGAAGTAAATACAATCTTTGCTATACAAAAGCATAGCCCATAATTGTGATAAAAAAACCCATAAAACAATAATCTTTGAAAGGAACAATAAGTAAACAAAATAGACACCTGTAACCCTAAATCACGGTGCACTGGAAATAAAACCAACCTACTACATTTGATCTTGTAACAAGGAAGAGGTTCTTTAGGTCTCTTTTGCTAAAACCTGCTTTTAAAAGCCCCCTAACAACTTCTGGGTTCCATTCTTCTAGCAAAACTGTGGTTTTGTGCTTACAGAGATTTAAAAAAAAAAATCTTATCAATAAAGTCTGATAATTTGGTAATGCAGTTATTTTCTATTTCCTTTTGAATTCTGTGGCCATAGTCACAAGCAAAAGATTCTTAAAGATAATTTATATCATTATTTGTAGGCGTAGGTAAAGCCAACCTGCTCTTGGAGCAGCACATTAAGGACCATTTTACCCTGACAATAAGGTGAGACTGTGTTTACATATTGGACTACAATCACTGTTTGACTAATCTGTAAAGGGTAGATTTTTCTACTGCATTTCAATAGCTCATCTACTTCAAACTGTTGTGAACTTTCTAAAGATGTGTTTTCGTTTATAATAGCAGATCTTGCAGTGTGGTAATCTGGAATTGAAGTTTCAGTGACAGATTCATTCAACTAGCACTTTGCATGAGGCATTACTGCAAACATTATTTTTTTTACAAAAAAAAAATATAAAAGTGACAAAACCTTCCAAAGATAATTTCTGCAATTTAGTAAACTAAGGATTTCAAGTCAGGCATCAGTTTCCGGGTGTTTTTCATAATGGATTTCACAGGAGATGACCTGACAGGCAATCTCATGATCCGACTCGAGCTTTGCGGCATATATACAAACCGCCAACAAAAGCGCTGGGAATCACCCTCTTTTTCTCGGGACATGCCAGGCAAGTTAAGCACTGCAAGTGTCCAGAGGTCCAGACTGACCCCTTCACCTCCTGTCTGGGAAACATTCCTCTGCTGAGCAGTTTATTCTTGACAACAAACAGAGCAGGGCCATGGAGCTTGTTTTCAAAGGATGGGAAAGAAAGGGAATGACAATGAATGGAGTCTATCTGGTGCAACAGGGGAAGGCAATGACCGAGAATCAAATTGCAAACCCCTATCCTCTCCGAGAGAAGCGGAGGAGAGGAGAAAGAGGAAGAAGACAGGGAAGAGGATGAAGGTAGTGGTGGCAGGAGAAGCAGGCTCTACCTTTGACTTATCAATTTATCAACTCCCTTTCCTTTGCTTTGCCTTCTCTCCCCCAGCTCTACTGCTCCACCCATGGGCAGCCCATCCCAACCAAGTATACTGCAATTATATTATATTATACTGTATCTTGTTTATTTTATGTATACCAGCAATCCCCAACCTTTTTGGCACCAGTGAATGGTTTCATGGAAGATAGTTTTCCATCAACCAGGGATGGGTGTGGCTCGTGATGACCGAAGAGCATTACAGCTACAACTCAGATCATCAGGCCTGAGATCTCATAGGAGCAGCAACCTAGACCCCTCACACACTCCGTTGACAGTAGCATTTGCACTCCTATGAGAGAATCTCATGCTACCTCTTTTCTGACAGAAGACCGAGCTCACCTAGGTGGTGAGGCAAGCAACAGGGAGCAGTGTAAATACAGATGAAGCTTTTCTTTCTAGCCTAACAGGCCATGGGCTGGTGCCAATCCACAGCCCCAGAGGTATAGTTATATATGACATACTGCTCAAATTGACGCTTTATGAAGGTTGAGGTCTCGGAGTTTGGCTGTCCCTACATGGTAACACAGCAACGCATGTCAACACCCAGTTCCTCCTCCAGAGGAAATTATTTCTGTCTTTATGTGCCTTAGCATGTATCTCATTTAGTTACAATCCTGAGGTTTTTTTGACATGTATCTTCATACTTCTCACTAGCCAGTATCCAGCTACTCATAAAGGATAGACACTGTCATTTTTCCTAAACCAGGACCATTTCTTTATGTATTTATTGCTGAATAAATGAATTCAATTCAGTGTTAAGATAGACATAGGTCATTTCTGTGCATACAAATGAAAACAAAATCAGTTAAGACAAAAACAAATACACTTTTAGCTCAAAGTATATGGCAGCATATGGCATGGCTAATTTTTTTCCAAAGTGTCCACTTCACTGTGAAATTTTTAGTCAGTGAGTAATAACTTATCAAATAGAACCAGCCAACATGGTGCTCATCAGCTTCACTGGAGTGGGTTGGAATGTCAAGAAAAAAATGTACCAGGAAAGGATTCAGAAGAACAAGATTATTGTACTGGCCTTGGCACTTACTAATATCACTCTGATCTGTAACTTTTTATCAAATAGAAACAGCCGTTTTGCAGCTGGGCGAGTCACTTAAACTCTTTTGACCTCAGTTTCCTCACTTGTATATGAAAGTGCTTTGAAAATGGTAAAGTACCATATTAAATGCATGGTAATATTATCAGAACCGTTAATCACCATTACCACCTCTTGGACCACTCAAGTATAAGGTTGACTTTTACGTGACTGAAAAATACAAATGAATAAAAAGAAAAATGTGATCAATTTTATGAATTTACTTTGCAACAACATTTAAGCAGAAAGATATTACAATTCATATTAATTACCTGGGAAATAGACAAGTAAACCTGTTAATATCCCAGGGAAAATATACATAAGAATGAGAATCAAATTAAAAACCAGAGTAAATTAATGATTGCTTTTTTTTTTTAGGACTTAATTCAGAATTGAGGAAGGGAGCCATCAAATTCAGTATTACTTTTTACAAAATTTTTGGAAAATGTAGCTTATTCTGTAAGCCTTCTTATGAATAAAATCAGACCACAAACATTATATTCCCCTCAATTTTTTTTTATTTTTACATTTTGAAGTCCTTTGGATACTTTTCTATCTGAATTAGGCCCGAGCTGCCAAAATTTTTGTTTTTCTTTACCTATTTATCAAATTGACACACATTTTTCTAATAAAAAGCAAACAAAAATTGTTGCCTATACGTTATTCCTCTGTAAGCATCTATACATCCTTAAATGTTAACAAAATAATTTTTAAAATGGAATCATCAAAAACTATTTACTTTTATAAAAAGAGTTTTGGAGAACTTAGGTAAGTAAGTAGATATATTCAGTAGGATATAAACTATATTCTAATCCCATTAACATAGATATTTCAGGCAAAAATGTTAAATTGAATTAAGTTGCCTGGATAATTAGACCTAACATGTATTTCATAAATTGTCTGATACGGAACTGAGATGTTCAGAATTCTTACATCCCCTGGTTTCAGTGGACAGGTCAGAATCTCTAGGCAGCCTTCTCTTCCTACACAGGAGTTTGTGACTTGATTCAAAATATGTACATTAAATAGTAGGGGGTCAGTGCTCAATGTTGATGGGGTGTAGAATAATACAATATAATACAATACAAATCAATCTCTCTATAGAAGTTGACTAAAGTGAAACAATGTATTTGGAAAAGTTTGGCATTACTTGGTTAAATTGAACATGCATATACTCCTCAGTCCTTCACATGTACTCTTAAATAGAGAAACCAGGAGATAAATGCCAAATGTTTACAGCAGAATCATTCGTAGTAGTCAAAAATACTAGAAAAATTGAATATCCACATATCAGAAAGAAAATAAATTTAAAATTTATACATGAAAACACTAAATAACAGTGAAAATGAATGAAATATGACTTACAAACATCAGCATGTATAAACCTTCAAAAATTAATGTTAGGTGAAAATGAGTTATCAAAAAATATCCATAATAGGATTCCCTATATAGAGAGTTCAAAATTAACATATGATGTGAGGATATAAGTAAAGGTTACAAAAGTTTAAAGGGAAGCAAAACAAATACATTTTTGCTTCTTTTTTTTTAAAAAATTCTGCTGCCAGGGCTTTTTTTTGATATATATATATATATATATGAAATACAAAATAGTTACCACTTGATGGGAAGGCAGTCATTCATTAAAAGGTGATCGATAAGATAAGAATAGAGTAGATGGGAAGACTCCCAAGAAGATCATGTAGCCTAAGAAGAGGAGGACAAAGTCATGATTCTGTGGAACAATAATGGCAATGGCAGGGTGGAGCAGGGCTGGGGGGTACACAAGAGGTTGTTATGGGCAGGGAGAAAGAATGGGAGAAAGGACAAAGGCATTCAGAGAAGAATTTGAGAAGAAAGGAAAGCCAAGAAAGAATGTTATCTTTGAAAGCCAAGCTACCCTCTCTTGGTCAAGAATCCTGTATGGCCAATGGCTTTAAAAGATGAAGACTGGATGATGCTCCTTAACTGAGCAATTGTGAAGTCACGGGGCAAATTTTAAAACATCAGTTAATTAGTGGGAAAGAGCCTGACCAATGTGGATTGAAAGGGAAATGAGCAGTAACAAAGAAAAGACAGTTTTGTAGACACTTTGTGAGAGCTTAACTGTGAAGATAAGATATAAGACAGGGCAGTAACTGGCAGGGAACCTGGGATCACAGAACTTCTGTTTGTTTGTCTGTTTTAAAATTAAAAGAGACTTGAACTTGTATAAGATGATAGGAAAAATCAGTAGAGAAGGGAAGTAAAAACACAGGATGAAGAAAGCATCATAGGAACAAAAAAATGAATTCCCACTCCTGCTGAACGTAGTTAAAATTTTAATGAACTAATTGTCACAGAGTTTAGAATGATATACATTTGCCTTTCAAATGAGTGCCAGACATCACACACCCAATGAATAATAGTCTTGAAAGTCCAAAAGATTGTGACAGTCTGCGTTAGCATTTTGTACTTGCTATCACACTCCAGAAAACAACTTTGACTCTCTTCTCCCACCACCTTTTTGCCTGGTTCAAAAAATAATCTTTTGTTTGTGAATGTGAAACTAAGTTGTTTTTCACTGGGCCTTTATACAGGGAACATAAACTCACCAGAAGAAGTAAGAACAAAAGCAAGTGTACTCCCACCACTTCTGCATCTGGTGGAGAAAGTGGAGGCTGTCTGCGGATGAGAGCAAGGGCTCATACTGAAGTCTCACATTAGGGGTGCCATGGCATGGGTGGGGAGAGAATGGAAGTTAGCATACACCCAACCAGCCTGTGGAATCACTCTCTAGACAACACTGCCCCAGTCTTACCCAATCAGGATGCCAATTCTGTGAGCAGGTCCTAGTATATGGAGAAATAATTGCATGGAACAGAACCAGACAGGCTGAAAGAAGATGGCATCACCTCCTGGGAAAACTTAAATGGATACAGTAGAGCCATTTATTGAGAAAATAACCAGGCAACACAGGCCAAATTCTAGAGTACAAATAATCCATAGATTTTTCTGAAATTAGAAACCTAAAAGTCAACTATCCTCTGAAAACCAAAAGATAGCACAGTCCTAGTCAATCTAAACCCATGTTATGAAATTGTATAATCTTTTCTATAATCTTGGGACCAAAAGCATTATCTAATTCATAGGACAGTCAGTTGACTCAAGAGAGAAATCCTTGCTTCAAGGTAGCATTTTATGGAAGGCCCCAGACACACAAGGAGGAATTTATTAGGAGTCATTATCAACACAGCCCCTATTGGATTTGATAAGTTCAGCAAAAGAAAAATAGGAATGAGTGAATACAATTGTGGAAGGCAGAATTCTAAGATGACCCCTAGTGAGCCAAACTTTTCTACCCCTCCCTCTTGAGAGTGGGCAGAACTTGTAACTTACCTCTGACTGGTAAAACATAGCAAAGATAATGGGCCATTACTCTTTTGATTTCACTGATGTAATTAAAGGATCTAATAAATTGACTTTATAAGTTAAGTAAATCAAAACCCAGACTATCCTGGTGGGCCTGATCAAATCAGCTGAGCTATCTAAAGAGGGTATAATAGTTAGAGACCCTCTCTCCTTCTGGCCTTAGTGAAACAAACCACTAAGAATTCTATAGGTGGGACTTGGAAGCATAGCTCTCCTCAGCCAGCCTCTGATAAGAATGCAAGTCAGGCAACATCTTGATTGCATCCTTTTGAGATCCTAAGCAGAGGATCCAGCTATATGATGCCTTGACTCCTGTCTCACAGGAAGTGTGACATAATAAATGTTTGTTAGTTTAAGCTACTAAGTTTCAGCTCATTTGTCAAGGAGCAACGGAAAACTAACAAAATAGCCAAATCACAACAGAAATCAGCTCTGACTGATTTATCAAGGGTTATCGCATGGCTCACAGAATCTCCTAGAGGTCTAGGTAAACTAGGTTTGGAACCTATGCATCTGGGAACACTTCTCCATGGAGTGGCCCCATGGAGATAACATGGCTGCAGTCACTGGGCACTGACCCCAGGTTACATGGTCAGTGTCACCCAAGCTGGACATGCAAATCTACTGCTGGGGCCACTGCTGCTTCTGGAAACCATATGTAGCAAAGGACAGCTTCCAGCCACATGAGGACAGCCTTTGCAAGATTCCTGTTTTTCTATAAACACATGACTAACTTTAAAATTAATGACAAGCCAGTATGTCTGAACTGCAGTATTCAGGTCAGGTGGCTAAAGTAGAGGACCTCTACTTAGCTTCAAGGACACTTAGGAAAGTGACTATCTGGAGCTTAGAGCTCGCATATTAGGAGGCAGGCTCTGTTCACTAAAGTGGATATCCCCCAAATAACAGATTTCAGATGCTAGAAGACCGAAAGAATTAAGTGTTCACAAATAAGTTACTCCACATTCTCCCTGTCTTTAGAAGTTCTCATATCATCTTCTAATAATTCTAGCAATTTCACAGAGTAGTTTTGGAAAATGGCCCTCTCCAAGCGCCATCCCCATATATATTAAAATTTATAATATCCTGAGGATATTGAAATGAATATTATAACTCAGGGTAGGGCTAATGTAGCACTCAAATTATTGTCTTGTTTGGTTTTCTACAATTATTAAATCACTGCATAAGACTAGCAATGTTTTTCATGAAATATGCTTTACTAATTGGGTAATGATATTGAGTATTTGTTGTCTGGAGCAGGGCTGCCAGGACAGTAGTATGAAGACACTGATCCATGATTATTATCCCATCACTAGTCATCGTTGGTAAACATTGGCAATATTAATCAGCTTCCATCTGATCACAGTCCCCCTCTTCACCACAGTGAAATCTCTGTTGTTGATATACTGGCTTCTTTCCCCCTTCATTCATTTTGCTCATTTAAAGCCTCCCTTCCTAGCCTCTTCATTCCAAACAGATCTTGACAAATGGCACAAGGCAGGGATATATCCCATGATTCAAACTGCACTGATACTGAAATAGACATGACAGGGGGAGATAGAAATATGCCAAAGGAAAATATCCAGCCAGCAAACCTCCAGGATGGCACATCCTAGAGGAAGGTGCGTATACTATTAATTCTTTTCCCAGAGAGACTCAGAGGGCAGTGTGGTAATTCCATGGTGTAGCTGAAGGGAGAGTAAGAAAAATGCCTTACAAATTAAACAGTGCTGGTAGATTAAAGTTTAGGTCATTTTCTATGGACGAAAAACTCCTCTTCCAGCAAAGAGAGGAGAAAATGAAGATGGGGGTGGGGAAGAGAAGCAAGTGGATGTTGAGAAATGATGTGTTGAGGTAGGAAATATGTTTGAAGACTGTAGCAGAGCAAACACAGTCCACAAAAAGGAAATGTGGGATATTAAAATGATTGTTATGGCATTTGACTTTTTTAGATGTAAGAAATATGCCCATATGAAATATATATTAAACAGAGTTTGGTGCTTAACAATCTCCAGGCTCCCTGGCTTTCTCCCACAAATGACCCCTATAATAGTAACAGTGAGATGTGGCCAAAATAACAAAGTGCACAGAAAAGTACAGCTTGGCCCAGCGATGACCCTTTACAGCCAGGTACAGCAAGACTCTGCTACCCCAGATTATCTCACAGCCCTTGTTTCCTTTTCTTTGGCTGCTCTTGATGCAAGTGGAAGACGGTGGGTGCAGAGATGGTTGTAGAAAGAAGAGAGAGGAGTTTTTGTTTGGTTTTGGTTGAGATTTTCATTTGTGTTTGACTCAGTTGTGTAGACAGACATTTGCTGGTTCTTTGCACTCTTTATACAGCACAAAGTGAGCCATGCCCACTGGAAAATGGATTTTCCTAGAATTCCAAGAGGAAAACAGAGTTTAACATAATTTTAGTAGAAAAAAATCATGTACTGAGACTTAGGTTGAGTGATGAGAGAATGCCATTTTGATAGGTCAGAAGTGATCAAACAGTGTCAATGTCATGCTTTTTATCTAATCCTCTGTGCTAGGCACTGTGGAAGAAACCAGGGGCACAGAGGTGAATGACACTCCCCAGGAGGGTGGCAGAACTCACAGCCGAGCCGGAGAGATAGACCTTACCCAACCAATTGAACAAATAATTGCTTGATTAGAAACTGTGATAAGTGCAAGCAACTTACTAGAAGCATCTGTAACAGAGGACTAGGATCTGGGGGAAAGGTCAGGAGAGCCTCACTGAGGATGTGAGGAGAGGTGATCAGGAAGCACAGAGCAGAAAGTGGCCCTTCTTCAGATACTGAAGCTCTGTGCCAAGCATCAGGGACCAAGAAAGCCATGCTGACTGTGTCAGCGTCCTGGCACCCACCCTGGAATGAGTGAGATGGTAGTAAATAGGCAGACTAAGGTCAAGCAATAAGGGCTCTGATTAAACAAGGAGTTAAGAGAAAATAGCAAAAGGTGGTCCCTAGAATGGTCAACAAGGCTCCTCTGAGAAGGTGGCATTTAAACTAAGACATGAAGGACAGGGAAGGGAATACAAGGAAGAACATTCTAGGAAGATAGCACAGAATGAGCAGAGACTGTGCCACAAGAAAACCCTGGTTCAGGGGCTTGGAAGTGTAAATGGGGAGGAGAGTGACCGGTGATGAGGCTGAAGGAAAAGCAGAACGTCTGGATGTCCCAGGCATGGCTGCGAGGGAGCTTTTATCAAAGGTGCAGAGAACATGCAAAGGTCCTCTGCATACTAACTGTTGTCTGAGTATTTCAGGTTGCAGTATGTTCTCCATTTAATTAACTTTTGAAAGGCACATACGTTTTGAAATAGGTAATAATACTAATAGTGCTGAAGAGTGGCAATGGAGGAGACTGAGCAGCCCTAACTATTTAGAGGATACCTGCCAAGGGCCATACCATGCTAGGCGTGATGGACATGCATTATCTCATTTAATCCTCACAACACAGCTGTGAGGCTGGACCCCTTCTCTCTATCCCATTTAAAGAAGAGGAAACTGAGATACAGAAAGCTGCTGGCTGAATATCCTCCATGGTGCTGTTGGACTGGCTTTTGCCTGATCCTATCACTGACCTCCAGGAGGAAAACCTAATTTCACACAATTTCAGAAGGGAAATACTGTTGCATATTTCTGCCCCCCAAAACTGATCGTTCATTTTAACGAACCACACACGTTAAGCTAAAAATAAGGAGCCATGGTACTAATGGCAGCATTTTTATTAAATTTCAAGAAAATTTCTCAATGCTTCTGAACTTCTGGTTTATTCAAAAAGAGTAATTTGACTTAGATTTGTCCAGTAAAACACCAGTCACCTAATGAAATGTAAATTTCATATAAAAAACAAATAATTTTTTAGTATGTCCTCGGCAACATTTGGCATTATCTTTTTATGCCCTGTACTTTTATTTGTTGACTAGAGCAACACTGGTTTGACTCTATCAGATGGGCTGGCCAGGCGAAGCGTGTCAGTCAATGAGGAAACGTTCAAATCACTGTTGAAATGAGAAAGAGAGCGGCAATTAATTTAGTTATTCACGTTGCTAAATTTGTTCATTTCAAAGGATTATCTTCTCTCTAAAATGGTGTCCTTTTTCTTTTGAGAAATTAAAATATCTGTTTATCGTGAAATGTTGATAGCAGTTTTGGTTGTTACTTTTCTATTTTCTTGTTTATAAATTCTCTGAGCAAAATAAAAAGATAACAACCTGACATATGAATCTCTGCTATGATTTAATTTGTTTTTATTGAGGTATAATTTACTTTACATAGAGAAGTAAAATCAGAAACTTAAGTTTTACAACTCAAAAGGGTTTTACATTCCTCTTTCCAGTTTCTGACACACAGAATTTTCTCTGTGCCCTTTCTCCATCAATTCTCATCCACCTAACCAAAGACCAGTGCTTTAAAAAAATATGTTTATCATAGATTATTTTGTCTGTTCCAGACCATCAAATTGATAAAACATTAAAGTAGATGCTCTTATGAAAGGCTTATTCCACATACCAAATTATGCCTGAGATTCACTGATGCCACTGCAAGATTCTCGGTTCTTGTATTTTTAGTACTTAGTAGTTTTCCTCTGTCTAGATATACCATAGTTTGTTTATGTATTTATTCATCTGTTACTGGATCTGTTATTTGGATTCCTTCAAGCCTGGGGCTTACATGAAAAAAAAAAACCTGCTGGGAAAAGTTATATAAAAGTCTCTGTGTAGAGGTATGTTTTCATTTCCTTTGGGTATCTACCGAGAGGTGGGATTGCTGGCTCATTTGTCATGAGTGTGCATACTTTGACATGAAACTCTCAAACTGTTTTCCAAAGTGGTTATACCATTTTACACACTCAGCAGTAATAAATGAAGTTCCTTTTACATGATCACAATGTACCAGCTCACACGGCACTGTCTGTGAGGGAGTTTTTAGCCAGTAAACAAATACCTATATTGGAACACCATTCCTACTCCCCTGATCTAGCCTTCAATTGACTTTTTTCTTTACCTGAAGACAAAGAAATATTGAAAGACATTTTAATGACATTCAGGTCGTCAAGGGTAATAGACAACAGCTCTGATGGCCATTCCAGAAATAGAATTACAAATTGTGCTTAAGGGTGGGCTAGAAGCTGCCATTGGTGCATAGCTTTCCACAGGGAGCACTTTGAAGGTGACCACAATGATATTCAGTAATGAGGTCTTTTCCCAGGATGAGTTCACCGACTTTATTGTCAGACCACATATATACTTTTGTTTTGCAAGGCACTTAAATTTTCTGCAGATTAGTTTGATCATTTCAAGGCTGATTTCAATATATTTTTAGAGTAGATCTTCATTTTCCCTACTCCTAATCTGTGGCTTTTCTAAAGTCTCAAAAACGCCTGGAGTGTTCTGTAAGATGCTTGGTTCTTTACTTTGGCTAATCAGAAATTCAGTCACTGTGGAACCTCTGTAATATCTGTCCAATCCACAGTTCCCCCAGAATCTGCTCGCTCCTAGCCCTGGTGGATTCCCCAGGTATATGTGCAGCTTAGTATTAAGCCAAGGATTTAAAAGGATCTTTGAGCTTATACAATCTGGTGCTCCTTCTCTGTACAATGCCCACCTCTCTGGAGCCCTGCCCAGCAAATTCCCCACTGCCTCCAAGTATGATATCTGCCTCCACAGCTACATACCCTGCTTGAGATCACCCTCACTGTACCTTGATTTGGAATGTGCTTCCAGGCAAAAAGCTGGAATAATTATAGGGTTCACCTCATTTGTTTCCTCTTTCTAGAGATCAAAGCTCTGTGCTGCCTATTGTCCAAAGTCTGAAAACATTTGCTCCGATTATTTTGTTCATTTTTGTAACATTTTATTTCAAAGGGATAGGTCCAGTACCAGCTCCTCTGTCATTGCCATAAGCAGAAATCCACACATCTTCTAATAATTTCAGGGTATGAAATATTTTTAATGTCTGGAGACAGAGGATTTCCTAATTCCTTATCATGTTATTGGATCTAAAACTTTAAATCATTCTAATATTTGGCAAACATTCCAAACATATTCTATGTACCTGTCATTGTTAGATACAAGGAATGAAAGGGGAATAACCTCTGATAACAGAACTCCTATCCTTGAGAAAGTTGAAGACTAAAACAAGAGGCTATTATAACATATATAAAACATCCTATATAAGTGTGCTAAAAACATATTTGATTAGTATGTCTATTTTTAGACAGAGTATGTGTCAGAGATGACTTTATGTCCTCCTGAATTGCAAGAGATGAAGTTTCCTCAGGAAATTTCTTATGCATGATTAAATATTTGGCTTCTCCCCTACAATCTAATTTGATAACTAGTGGTGAAAATTATTTCCATTTCCCTCGTTAAATGATAAATTATGAAGAATTTTTATTTTTAAATAAAGGCAAGATATGAACTAGAACCAGGTAAACCCCAGTTACTTAGTATTTTGATTTCAGCATTCTACATGCCTCTATTGTCTCACACAGGGTCACTTCCGGGGATCTCAGATCTCCTGCATCTCTGAGTGTGACAAATCTTAGGGCAGGGCAGGCTAGCTTGTTGTTTTATTGTTGTTGTTGTTGTTGTTGTTTTTTAAATAATAGCTTTGGCTTGGCGCCCATAGCACAGTGGTTACGGTGTCAGCCATATACACCAAGGGAGCTAGATTTGAACCCAGCCCAGGCCAGCTAAACAATGACAATGGGCAACAAAAAATAGCCAGGCATTGTGGCAGGTGCCTGTGGTCCCAGCTACCAGTGGTCTGAGGCAAGGGAATCATTTAAGTCTAGGAGTTTGAGGTTGCTGTGAGCTATGACACCACGACACTCTACTGAGGGTGACATAGTGAGACTCTGTCTCAAATAAATAAATAAATAAATAAACAAACAAACAAATAGTAGCTTTGGTGAGGAACAGTTTATATGACATAACATTCATCCTTTAAAAATGTATAATTCAAGGCTGTGCCTGTGGCTCAAAAGGAGTAGGGTGCCGGCTCTGTATGCCAGTGGTGGCGGATTCAAACCCAGCCTCAGCCAAAACAAAACTGCCAAAAAAAAAAAAGGTACAATTCAGGGTTTTTTTAATGTATTCACAGCAGAATTATGCAACCATCACTGATATTTAATGTTAGAATATATTCAGGACCTCAGAAAGAAATTCTGATTCCATTAAAAGCCACTTCCCATACTCCCTACTCCCAACTCCATCTGAAGCTGGAAACCACTAATCTTTTTTCTGTATCTATGAACTTGTCTCAACTAGATATTTCAAATAAATGGAAGCACAATGCATGTCAGTAGTTCTCAACCTTCCTCATGCCCAGACCCTTTAATGCAGTTCCTATGGATCACGACCCACAGGTTGAGAACTGATGCTATGTGTGGTCTTCAGTGATAAAGCTTTACTTCATTCTGCTTTCCAAGTTTATCTATGGTAGAGTGTGTACAAATCTTCATGCTTTTTTATTGCTGAAGTATATCCATGAATCCCAATTTGTTTATCTAATCAGTAGCTGACAGAAATTAGGAAAGTTTCCACATTGGACCATGAAGAATTATGCTGTTATGATTATTCATATACAAGGTTTTGTGAGACTATAGCATATTTTCATTTCTCTTGGATATAAACCTAAGAGTATAATTACTAGGTCATATCATAAATCTATATTTATTATTTTGAGAAACTTCCAAACTATTTCCAAAGCAGCTACCCTAGATTGCAGTGCCTCTAGCAAGGTATGAGTGTTCTAATTTCTCCATATCCTTACCAATATTGTGATTGATGTCTATTTGATTTTAGTCATCCCATTAGTATGAGGTAGTACCTTGTTTTAATTTAAATTTCTCTAATGACTAAAGGTGTTGATATTTATATGTTTCTGACCACTTGTATATGTTTTAAAAAACTTTATTCAGTTCTTTTTCTCACTTTCAATTGAGCTTTTTATTGTTGCGTTGTAATAGTTTATTATAATATAAGCTGGGTATATGTTTTTAACCACATAGATGATTTGCAAATATTTTACCCCATCTTGTAGGTTGTTTTTCTTGAAGATGCACTTTGAAGCACAAAAGTTTTTAATACAGGATTCCATAAAGTTCATGTGCAATTTAAAATTAGTGCATACTTTATAGACACCCTGTACTGAGGAAGTCTCATTTGTTTTTATTTTTTTTTTCATTCCATTATTTTGGTGTCCTAACAGAGAAACCATACCTAACATAAACCAAACCTGTTTTACATTTTCTTCTAAGAACTTTAGACTTATCTCTTATATTTGGTCTTTCATCCACTTTGCATTAATGTTTATATATGATGTGACAAAGGGGTCTAAATTAATTCTTTCTCATATGGATATCTAGTTGTTTCAGAATGATTCATGGAAAAAAATCTTTTTATCCATTCAGTTTTCTTGTGGTGCCTGTTGAAAATAAATGAATTGCGATGTGTGTCCATTTATTGGACTTGCCTCCTAATTGGCAGCTCTACTTCATTGATCCATGTATCTGTGTGTATGCAAGAACCACACTCTCTTGAGTTCTATAGTTGTAGTAAGTTTTAAAATTGAGAAGTAAGGCTTTCAATTTTGTATTTTCAAAGTTTGTTTTGATCATTCTAGGTCCCTTGCATTTACATCTGAAGTTTAGAATCAGCTTTGTGAATTTCAGAAAAAAAATAAAATGGCACCTGAGATTTTTATAGGTATGATGTGAAATATGTCAATCAACTTGGGGAGTATTGCCATCTTCACAGTATTAACTCCTCCAATCCATGATCATACGATGTCTTTCCATTTATTTAGAGCCTCTTTAATTTAACAATGTTCTGTGGTTTTTACTATGTGTTTTTCACTTCTTTTCTTAAATTTTTTCCAAAGTACTTCATTCCTTTTGATGCTATTGTAAATGTAATTGTTTTTATTTCCAGATTGTTCTTTGAAAAAAATACAAAAATACAATTTGTTTTATATACTGGTATTGTTTAAAATACACACACACACACGTATGATATATTGTATCCTCAAACTTCACTGAACTTATTTATGAGTTGTAATAACTGTGTGTTTGCATGAGCATGTGTGTGTGTGTGTTCCTAAGAGTTTCTTTCTAAAAGGTTGTAAAATCCAGGAATATTGACAGTTTTATTTTTCCTTTTCTAATCTGGTACCCGTTTTTCTTAATTAATTGTCCTGAATGTTATCACCAATATAATGTTGAACAGATTTAGAGAAAGAGGACATCTTTTCTTGTCCCTGATTTTAGGGAAAAGCATTTTACTCATCACCATTAAATATGATATCAGCTCTAGGTTGTTCCTAGATGTCCTTTACTTTATTTTTATACCTTAGATTTCCTGTATGGTTTCATTTCTATATTTTATCTCTTTACTGATATTCCCTATTGGGTGAGAAAATTTTATCCTAATTTTTTTTATTCATTAGACATAATTTTCTTTCTTTCTTTAAACATATTTATAACAATTGATTTAATGCCTTTATCTTCTAAGACTAACATTTTGGTTTCCTTAAGGATAGTTTCTGTTGGCTATTTCAATCCCAATAGATGAACCAAATATGGGACAATAGCCCTGTTTATTTTTATATGTTACATTGTTTTTATTAATTGTTATTAAATAATAAAATGTGACATCTTTAGAAAACAGATATTCCCCTCTAGTTTTTTTTTTAATTTTTCTTAAATTATTGAACCAATTGTTATGCCAGCCCTTGATGAGAGCTTGTGTATGTGTGTTGGGTTCACCTTCAACACTCTGGTAGTTCACAACTCTACCTTAGCCTTCAATTCCTGTTGTGCATGGCACCAACTTCATCCAGAAGTGAGTAATTAGGCTCTTCTTAGTGTTTTCCTGGACATGCACATAGTTCTGCTCATTTCTGTGGCCTTCTTGATCCCTAGGAATATTTTGTATCTTTTCAAGGCACCTAATTTTCCTAATTTTCCTTTTAGGTTTTATGGCTTGCCTCTTATTTACTTCAACTGATATCTTTACCTGAGGCAACTATGATGTTAAATAATTGCCATGGTTTGTTTTGAACAAATGCCATTTGAAAAACACTCAGTTTTCCCCCACTGAGTAAGAATTAAAGCTGGTCAAATAAATACAGGTTTTGTGTATAAGGCTTTTCCGTAAAATTGTCAAAACATCAAATAATGACAACTCTCTGAGGATGGAACTTTGTGAGAAGCTCTAAATCTATTCTCCCACATAGGTTGTCACAGCTTCATAGTTGTGAGACGGCTAGGTTTTAAGGCTTCCACAGAGCTAAGGAAGAGGCGATTGGAATACAGCAAATTAAAAATGCAACAAATTGCTATTCTTACTAAAAATTGACAGTCTCTATTGCATATAGGCTTCTAGGATTATTGCAAGCCTTTAGCTATTTTTCACAATTCCAAAATTGTTGATTTTCACAGTCTTTGACAATCTTCTTTATAGAATATCAGATTTTCAGTAGTCCTTACTTTATCATTCTGAAAATACTTCCTAATATTTTTATTTCATTATTTTTTACTTTTTAAATTTAAATTATATTTATTCATTTTTATTTTAATAGATTTGTGGGTACAAGTTGAATTCCATTTCAGATATATTTTGTATAATAGTGGAGTCTGGGGTTTTGGTGTGTCCATCACCCAAATAATGTATAGTGTACCTCACAAGTAATTTTTTATTTTTCACTTTCTCCTACCCTCACCCTATGAGTCTCCAATGTGCATTATACATATCCAATGTAGCTCTGTGTGCCCTTGTGTAGCCATACCAATACTTGAAAACTTAATATAAATATACATAATATTTGATTATAAATTCAAATTTTATGAGAGATATCTATTTTTTAAAGTTTAATTCAATTTGTATGATAAACTCAGGTTATCCATGGTGATTAAAATTTCATGTCATTCAATGTACGTAAATGCTTTTTTATTGTTCTTGTGTAAAATTAAGGAAAGGAAAGAAAATATCTCTTCTGTAAATACCTTAAAATTAACATTAAGGAAAAAAAATTTCCATCTTATTCAATAGGTGTTGATAGCTACTGAGATATTCACTGACCTTTAAAATCTTCATGTGTTAGTCCATTTATGTCACTGCTAAGACATTACAGTTTGTGTGATCCTTCAGGTCAAGATATGCTATATCTTCTGTGTTCCCAGGAAATACAAGTCATGGTGGAACATGGTATCTCTATGAGGTCACATCTACTGAGACAAATTGAGAAGTATTTATTATGGGAGATACTCCCTCCCTTCTAAGGGATCTACTTAAGATAGACTTAGTCTCCTCAAATCAATCAGGTGTGCCCATCACCTAAGTAGGAATTTGCTAGCCCCTAAATTTTATAGGATGGAAGTTCAGGACACAGAAACTTATAAACATCTGGGCTCTTTTTTCTCTTCCTCTTATCTTCATCCTGTTTGGACTAGGACTAGTTAGCTTCAGAGTGGAAGCTTTGTTCTTATTTCATTTGTATCTTTCTAAGTCCATTGAATACACCCTGACTTCCTTCTGTCTTCTTTAGAGCCTGGGTTTTTGAAACTAAAAACATGAAAAGATTTTCCTTCTTCTTTATTTGCACTTTCCTTCCTTGAGACAAGTTCAGAATTGTCTAGCTGGTACCTGAACATAAGCATTAGAGCAGAGTCAAGTTAGAAGGTGTAGCTGAGAAAAAATAAAAAGGTTAACATTTCCAAAATATCACTTTATGACATTAAGAAGGACATTTGAAAATCTGACTATCTGTAATCAATTTCTCTTTTCACTTAAATTAAGAAGAGGATGTGTTTAAACTACAGCCTAATCTATCTGAGTCAGTTACATTAAAAAATATTTCAGAATTTATTGACTCTTAGGAATATTTATTGATCTGTTGGGACATAATCTTTTCTGAATGGAATGGTGATCTTTTTAGCCCTTTCTTTCTCTTTGATAGTACACTATACTTTACAACATTATGAAGGGAATCGTTGAAGGAGCAATGAAGCAGATTTGGATCCAAATATACTTTTGCTTAAAGGAACCAGATTTATTATAGGTACATAATAGTAAATAAAGTCATTTAAATAGTATACGCAAAATCTCTGCCTCCTCTACCATTATTATTACAGGTCACTTTTTTACCATTATTAGTCAAGTGGAAGTGATTCAACTTACCTTTGTGATCCATCTACTGCTAACCCCAAATTCTGTTAAGTAATTAATTAATTATTTCTACATTCAGACTGGTAAAAATCTAGGAAATTTTCGATTTCAAATAATCTTAGAGGCCCCTTTACATAGAGAAAAATATCCTTATGTGTAACATAAAAGCACACCCGCAATCTATTTTTGGTTTTGTGAATTCCATTCTTCATATAGTAATGGTCCATAAAGCACAGCTAAATTAACAGTAATTCCTGATTTTACTTTCTGTGTAAGCTCGTAAAACCTTAATAAAAGCAGATTTATTTTATTTGTATTCAGATTATACTCAAGGTTTTTCAAAAATCAAACTGGACCATCTAGCTGACCTCAATTGAACAAGTGATCTAGCTACACTCACTATTTCAAATGTTCCAAGAACCTGGCACACCTTTTCCTTTACCAAACACTTTAGACATTTGTCCTTGGAAGGAGAGTGTATTTAGTGACATTGTTTAAAACCTTATTAGATAAGGTCTATTTTTTTCTGTTCTCAGTGGCTTAGAGGTAGAATTTCTTGGTTTTCAACCCCACTGTCCTGTTATACTATTCTTCTAATAATTATCATCCCTATCCTTTCTTTTTTCTACCTTCTCCTCACTTCCTTCAAAAGTTTGTAGCAATCTTACCATATGAAGAAGCACATGGTCTAGTTTTTCATGAAGAAACACCAAGGTCTAGTGAAAAAACACTACATTTTGTTCTCACATTGGTCACACTACTATATAGTTGTGTTTAAAGGGTCTTTCTTAGAAATAAAGAATGTTATGTCCAATAGAGGCTGTAAAGACCGTAGACGTAATCTTGTGTCTGTAGACAAGTAAGTAATCAAGAACTCATCATGATCAAGTAACTTGCTCAAGACTAAGCAATAGGGAATAATGGAGTCAGAACTAGAATTGGAGTTTCCCCACACTCAATCTGGCACTCCTGCAGGTATAAAATTCCACTAAGTCTAAATTAATCTTCTCTTGTTGATTAAGAGGCAAAATGTCTACTATGTAAGACCCTGCTGATTCACTAACCTACCCCCTATTTTCAAAAGATGCTTTCTTCATCACTTCTATAGAAGCTGAGGAAACTTACTCACTTTCTCAAGTTTCCTTGCATATGGAGATCATTGACTATAAGACATCATTTTGACTGGTAAAACATGAGCTGAAGTCTGCTGGTGGGAGAACTAAATTTTGGGAGAGATTTATGTTCCTATAAAAAGTACGGAGACTGTAATCCTAGCACTCTGGAAGGCCAAGATGGGTGAATTGCTTGAGCTCAGGAGTTCAAGATAAGACTGAACAAGAGTCAGACTCCATCTCTAAAAGAATATCCAGATTTTGTGGTGGATGCCTATAGTCTCAAATACTCCAGAGTTTGAGGAAGAAGGATCATAGGAGCCCGAGAGTTTGAGTCTGCTGCTGTGAATTATGACACCATGGCACTCTACTGAAGGGGACAAAGTGATACTTTGTCTCAAAAAAAAAAAAAAAAGTACAGAAATCCTGGCATTACCCCTGCTCTTCTTTTACTTTCTGTCCTGAATACTGATATAATGCTGAAAACTTCAGCAGCTCTCCTGTAATTATGAGGAATAAAAGGACTATAGAGACACTAGCCCCTTATAGTATTGAAAGGTTGACTAAAATCAGTAGCACTTAATACAGACAACTTGTTTTATGAGGAAAAATAATTTGAATTATTTAAACTATTATGCCAGGTTTTCTGTTAACTTGCAGCCAAAGTCTTCCCAACAAATAAATAAACCCAGTTTGAAAGATCAAATGAAGTGGCACAAAGGTGTCTCTGTGTGTAAATTTTAAGTTTTATTTAAATATCAATGTTATTTTTAAAAAACTAAAAATGTGTTAACTACATATTTAAAACATAACTACGAGGTCTGGCAATTAAGTTTGTGAATTGATCCTAGAAAAAGTGCTGAATATCCCTATGGTCACCTTTGAAGTACTCCCCTTGGGAAGGTATGCACAGATGCCAGTGCTTAGTACACCCTTCAAAGCAATTTTGGAACTCTTTCTGAAATGACCATCAGAGCTGTCCTTGTATGACACACAAAAACACGCAATAATAATGAATACCACTCAGCAAGACACCACATATGTTGATGAGAACACAGCTGTGAGATACTCATACACCAAGGTAATGAAACTTTATCAAATTGTTTGTACAGGGCTTCCAACATAAGTGCACAGTGGCAAGTTTGTGAACTCAATTGTGAGACCTGGTACAATGACAGTTCTGAGGGTC
>CAUYQV010003823.1:0-16463 GCA_963574575.1 Galagoides demidoff
TTTTTTTTTTTTTGAGACGGAGCCTCAAGCTATCCCCCTGGGTAGAGTGCCATGGCATCACAGCCCACAGCAACCTCCAACTCCTGGGCTCAAGCGAGTCTCCTGCCTCCGCCTCCCAAGTAGCTGGGACCACAGGCGCCCACCACAACGCCCGGCCATTCCTTGGTTGCAGCCATCATTGTTGTCTGGCGGGCCCGGGCTGGGGATTCGAACCCGCCACTTAAGGTGTATGTGGCTGGCGCTCCAGCCGCCTGAGCCACAGGCACTGAGCCTGATCTCAACTCTTGAGCTCAGACAATTCATTCACCACAGCCTCCCAAAGTGCTAGGATTAACAGGCATGAGCTACCACATAATTTTTTTTTAATTTCAGTAGATTTGGGGGGTACACGGTGAATTCTGATACATGTGTATATATTATAGCAAAGTGTGGATTTTAGTGTAGCCATCACCTGAACAGTGTACATTTTACCCAATAGGTCTGGTTCTCAACTTTCCTTAATACCTTTCAACCTGTCGTGACCCACAGGTTGAGAACTGCTGCAATAGGTGGTTTTTCATCCCTTCCCCCTCTCTACCTCCTGAAGTCTCCACTGTTGTTCATTATGATGTGGTGTATGATTGGTTTATAGCTGTTCACCAAGTGTCATTTTAAATTTGCAGTCTTTAGAGAGCTTCGCATCAAACAATGGACCCTTTCAACGTTACTTGGGAGGTGATCCCAGTCAGCCCGTAGAAAATTCTGGTTTTCCTGAAGATGTTCAAGTACCTCCTGGAAATGGTAATATTGGGGATATGCAGATGGTAGCAGTTGAAGGGAAAGGTGAAGTGAAGCATGGAGGCGAAGATGGCAGAAACAACAGCGGAGCACCTCACCGAGAGAAGCGAGGGGGAGAAAGCGAGGAGCTCTCTAACATCAGAAGGGCGCGAGGTGTGTCTTACCTTTGTTGTTCTTACTGTCTTTATAACCTAACTGACAAATTTTTCTTTATGTCTAGTTCTGTCCTTTCACTCCACGAGCATAGTGGTGTGTTCCCCAGAAGTAATGGGGAAAACATTTGAGACAGGGTCTTGCTCTGTTGCCTGGACTAAAGCGTAGTGGCGTCACTGTAGCTCCCTGCAGCCTCATGCTTCTGGGTTCAAGCTGTCCTCCTACTTCAGTTTCCCAAGACGCTGGGTCTACAGGTGCCATGATATCCAGCTAATTTTTCTATTTTTTTGCTCAATCTGGGCTGGAAATCCTGAGGTCAAGCAATTCTCCTGCCTTGGCCTGCCAGAGTGCTAGGATTATAGGCAGAAGCCACTGTGCCCAGTTCCTATACTAGGATTTTAAAAGTAGGAAACAAAATCATATGTAAAAAAGGGGTAATGCCAATTTAAAAAACTTATACATAGAAAAAAAAATGGATGGATATATCGATATATCAGAAAATCTTTTTCTTTTTCTTTCTTTTTTCTTTTTTTTGAGACAGTGCCTGAAGCTGTTGCCCTGGGTAGAATGCTATGGCATCACAGCTCACAGCAGCCTCCAACTCCTGGGCTCAAGCGATTCTCCTGCCTCCACCTCTCAAGTAGCTGGGACTACAAGTGCCCGCCAAAATGCCCGGCTATTTTTTGGTTGTAGCCATCATTGTTGTTTGGTGGGCCTGGGCTGAATTCAAACCTGCCACCTTAGGTGTACGTGGCTGGCACCTTAGCCGCTTGAACCATAGGTGCTGAGCCTCCTTTTCATTTTTTTCAGAGTCTTACTCTGTCGCCTGGGTAGAGTGCTATGGCATCATAGCTCACAGCAACCTCAAACTCCTGGGCTCTTGCCTCAGTCCCCTGAGTAGCTGGGATTGCAAGTATGTGCCACTATGCCCAGCTGGTTTTTCTGGTTTTTTTGTAGAGATGGGGTCTCTCTCTTGCTCAAGCTGGTCTTGAACTCTTGAGCTCAAGCAATCTACCTGCCTCAGCCTCCCAGAGTAAAAAAATCCTAATAGTAGTGAGATTTTTTTTTTTTTTTGCGACAGAGTCTCACTATGCCACCCTTGGTAGAGTGCCGTGCTGTCACAGCTCACAGCAACCTCAAACTCTTGGGCTTAAGAGATTTTCTTGCCCCAGCCTCCCAAGTAGGTGGGACTACAGGCAACCTGCTACAATGCCTGGCTATTTTTTTTTTTTTTTTGGTTGCAGTTGTCTCTGTTTAGCAGGCCCAGGTCAAGTTGGAAACTGCCAGCCTTGTATGTGGCCTGTGCCCTAGCTGCTAAGCTACAGGCGCCAAGCTGAGATTTTAATATCACTAAGGAACATGCAATTTAGAATAGAAAAACACATTAAAAAAACCTTTTTGAGGCAGGGTGCCATGGGTCATACCTGTAATCCTAGCACTGTGGGAGGCTGAGGCAGGAGGATCATTTGAGCTTATGAGTTGGAGACCAGCCTGAGCAAGAGCGAAACCTCTGTCTCCAATAAAAATAGAAAAATAAGCTGGGCATTGTAGTGGGCACCTGTATTCCCATGTACTTGGGAGGCTGAGGCAGGAGGATTGCTTAAACCCAGGAATCTGAGGTTGAGCTGTGACACTGTGGCACTCTAGCCTGGGCGACAGAATGAGACTGACTCAAAACAATCAAAAAAACCCCTTTTCACAGGATTATAATGTAATTAACCAAAACCAACCAGAAACAAGTATTTAGTGTGACTTTTAATACTCTGAAGCATCTAAAATTGAATGAAAAATTTCAACATTTTCAGCCTTATTATCTTGTTAGTAAAGAATTTTTTAGCATGTATTTCATACATGTGTATTGTGAATTACATACACATAATCATGTACTAGTATATTATATATATCCTAAAACCTTGGCAAAAAACAATTTGGGAATCTAAATATATAGAGATATATTTAGTATAAGATATATTTCAGTATAAAGAGTAGTTTATATATCTATATCTCTTTGATCCCAACAATTTTTTTATGTACTCTCCAATTAGTTCTACTCTACTTTGGAGATTTAGATCGCAAAGAACTAACAGGATATTACATAAAACAGTTTCTACTTTTATGAAAATTATTTTAAGTGAACCGATTTTCTCTTTTAAAATAGGGCACAGGATGCAACATTTGAGCGAAGGAACCAAGGGCCGGCAAGTGGGAAGTGGGGGTGACGGGGAACGCTGGGGCTCCGACCGAGGCTCCAGAGGCAGCCTCAACGAGCAGATCGCCCTCGTGCTCCTGCGATTGCAGGAGGACATGCAGAATGTCCTCCAGAGACTTCACAAACTGGAAACACTAACTGCTTCTCAGGTAAGCTGGCAAGCTTGTCTTGTGGTGGTCTCCCACTTGTTGATCTGTGAAGCCAGTGTAGGACCTGGGGTAGTCAGATTTATACAAATCAATGTATTTTTAGTGTTTTTTGTAAAAAAAAAAAGCCTCATTTTGAAAATATTGTTTAAGAAAAAACTGATCTAGAAGCTAAAGATCACTTAAAATAACTAAAAATTTTCAGAGTGTATAATTGACAGTACCTCTGCTGGAGGTAGGAGTCAGGTGATTGATACCAGAAGAATAATTGCTGCTAAATAGTGCAGTCTGAGGAACAATAAAGCGACTTTACTGATACCCCATGGTCAATCATTACTGAGTCTAGCATTGTCTTCTGTCTTGAATGCTTTCTAAGATGCTGGTAGATTTAGTGCATTAAGTTACTAATTATTATTATTATTTTTTGAGACAGAATCGCACTTAGTCACCCTTTGTAAAGTGTCCTGGAATCATAGCTTACAGCAATCTCACATTCTTGGGCTCAAGTGATTCTCTTGGCTCAGCTTCCCAAGTAACTGGGACTATAGGCACCTGCCACAACACCTGGCTATTTTTAGAAATGGGGCTGTTGCTTTTGCTCAGGTTGGTCTCGAACACCTGAGTTCAAGCTGTCCACTCACCCCACCCTCCCAGAGTGCTAGGATTGCAGGTGTGAGCCACCTCCCTGGCCCAGTTACTAATTCTTTAGTGTAAATTAGTTTTAGGATTAAAATTTTAAAGGCAAAGAGGAACGTAGTTATAGTTTGACCTCCACTATCTTTTGAACCCTGCAAGGTCTAAAAGTATTGAACCTTTGGAAAGGCAGTTCAACTGGTCTATTGCACAAACTGAAGTGGAATCCAGACATCTGGTATCCCAGGCCAGTGGTGTTTCTACTGTGGCAGGTTGCTATCCTGTACTAAATAAAGATAGACAGCTGTGTGTGAAAGCAATACTTTTATTAAACACGAGGAAAGGAGTCACAGCAAGAGATACTTCAGCTTGGTTCATAGTTTTTACTGGGCTTTGATAATCCTGGACTCAGCTATAGGGGTTTCACATGCCTACTAGTAATCATCTGTTTGTCCACCTTTGAGTGCCCTTTCTAAATTTTTTTTTTAGTGGATTGCTGGCGCTTAGGAGTTCAAGACCAGCCTGAGTAAAAGAAAGACCCTTGTCTCTACTAAAAATAGAAAAACTAGGTTGGGCACTCATAGCTCAGTGGTTAGGGTGCCAGACATAAGCTCTGGGGTTGGTGGGTTAGAACCTGGCCCAGGCTTGCTAAGCAAAAAAAAAAAAAAAAGAAAGAAAGAAAAACTAGCCAGGATTGTGGTAGGTGTCTGTAGTCCCAGGTACTTGGGAGGCTGAGGCAAGAGGATCACGTGAGCCCAAAGGTTTGAAGTTGCTATGAGCTCTGATACCCTGGCACTCTACCCAAGGCAATAGAGTGAATCTCTGTCTCAAAAAAATAAAAAACTAAAAATAAAAAGTAAAATATAAAGTATCCAAGGTATTTGTTTGGCTTACAATTTTAGGGAACTTGTATGTTGATCAGTATGAGTTTTAGGATAATTAAAGCATACTTAGTAGAAAAAAAGAGAAAAGATTAATATTTATGCCTTTTTTTAAAAAAAGCAAGATAAGAAATAGAAAAATTACCATATTTTTCTTTTAGTTTGTCAAAGCTAAATCACTTTTATTTGTGTTTATAGGCAAAATCATCAACATTGCAGACTCCTAATCAGACCCCCTCACAGGTGAGAAATTTTTTCTTAAATCTAAGAGCCAGGATTTCAAATAAGTTATAATACGTTTGGAATATATGAGATTTCTAAAGCATTTCAAGTGAGATCTACCCTTTACAGGTTTGAAGTTAGAAACAGTTTTGTGTTTATTGAAGCTGAAGTGTTCCTGAAAGTCTGCTTACTGAATTACACTCTGAACGCAGCAGATTTGTTTCTAGTTTTGTATTTTCAAATTTTTGATTTCTGGATGTTTTTACATTTATATGTGTAATATTTAATAGATTGGTGATAAGCTTATTGTATTTTTTTAGAGACCATCTTGGTGGCCCTTCGAGATATCTCCTGGTGCATTAACTTTTGCTATCATATGGCCTTTCATTGCCCAGTGGCTGGTGCATTTATATTATCAAAGAAGAAGAAGGTAATTCTACAGTTTTATAATTCACAATGGTGTATAAACTCTTATAACTTATGGTAGAGAGAGCTTTCAGCAGCAATCAAGGGGATAAGTCCATTTTTTAGATATAGTACCATATTGAACATTCCATACTGATCCCGAAATTGAAATTATCTTGAAAATGAGAGCTTGTGGATTTCTAAGTACTTGTTAGACTTAAAACATTTTTACTCCATACACTTTAGATTTGGGCAACATCGTGACAGTGACTACAATCTTCTTACGTGTTATTGCTTATAAGGAAACAATGCTCTTATAGTCCAATGTTTATTTAGGGTCTTTTGCTGATACAGAGGACAATGAAGAGGTAAATAAATAATGCCTGTTTCCTCTCTATACCTTTGAAATATATTCTGAAGCTGAGTTGTCCTAAAAAAGAGTGAAAATTAAAAACAAATAAATGAAAAATATACCTTTGAAATAGAAGACATTGACATTTCAGAATATTTTCAGCCTGGTGGCTATTTCTAGAATTAGAAGTTATTTCAGTTTAAAGGCCAGAGTTCCAATTGAAGATAACAAGAGATACCTCTGAGAAAATATATTAGAATCCCCGAAAGTGCCCTGAGTCTGTCTATGTTAGAATAAGCCAAGGCCAAAACCCTTAGGTTCAAGAAAATCCTTAAATCTAAAAAGTATCCTTTTACAGACACTGTGTAAACTGATGAATGAGTGGGCAAACAGACCATTATGTATACCTCACTGCTGGCACACTGATTAGGTTTTCAGTGGTCCATCTCAGTTTCTTATTAAGTCCAACAGGTAGGAAAAAAAATAGGACATTTGATCATAATGTACGCACATTTTCAAAATCTACAAATTCAAATATTTATGCTATATTTTTCCTTTACCAAAGACCCCAAGCTTCTTGTCTTGATAACAAAAAGCATTTTCTTTCTCTTATAATATGAAAGGAATGGGCAGCACTGGGAGTGCCCCAGTTATTATACCTTACAGTAGACAGACCAAAACCTATGACATTGGGCCAATCATTTAGGTTTTTCTTGTTCTCTGCTTATGTTAAGACAGTTTTATGGCTCAGCACCTTAGCACAGTGTTTACTGCGCTGGCCACATACAGCAAGGCTGGCGGGTTCAAACCCAGCCTGGGCCAGCTAAACAACAATGACAACTGCAACAAAAAAAATAGCTGGGCATTGTAGTGGACACCTGTAGTCCCAGCTACGTGGGAGGCTGAGGCAAGAGAATCACTTATGCCCAGGAGTTTGAAGTTGCTGTGAGCTATGACACCACAGCACTCTACCGAGAGCAACATAATGAGATTCTGTCTCAAAAAAAAAAAGATAGTTTTATATTTATCAATGAGCTGAATACATTTTCTGATACATAAATATTTTTGGAATACACCTGATCCCATGAAAAAACTTTAATAGAATTTCAGAAGCATAAATTGCTCTCTCGATTTTATTTTTCCTTTTTCCAATCCATTTATGTGTCATTTAGTTGTTAAGATACAGACCTTAATTTAAACCCTTTCTTTTCTTCTTTTACATGTTTTAAATTTGTCCTGTGATGGTTGGATTTAGTGTTTATATTCTAATATCCCTGGTAATAGGAGGAAAAAGGAACTAAACCTTTTTACCATGTGTAGTAATACAGGATTTAAGCTGCAGGGCACAATGACACTAGAATTGGGTGTTTACATATTTTGCAATGCATTTCAAAGTTCCTTTCCATGTTTCCTTTGTAGAAGGGAGTTGGAGAGTAGAGAAATTTGGCACAGGACAAAAACACCTAAACTAAACTTACTTTGGTTAATAATTTATTTTATGATTACAATTGAAGTGTTACCAGAAAAAGAGGGCTTGCCTGCTTATCCGGCCACTATGCAAAGATGGAGATTAGGGCCACCAAACTTAGTTCACCAGCAGTTCTGGAGACCAGAGAATGGTCTCTCAAAGAGTGTTCTGCCTCAGCGACAACTGTAATAATTTTTATAATGGGAATATCAGGAAACAAATCTAGAAAATTTTAACTTTATCTGATAGAAAACAACCTCAAAGTAGTCTAGTTTTCACTGTAACAATGCAAAATGTTTGAACAGCATAATGGTAATTTTGACTTTAACAAAATATCTAAGAGAATCATCAAAGAAAGCATCGTATTATCAAAGCAAACTTTGTTCTTCCAATATCACACCCGTTGTCTAGGTGTGACTACTTCCTCAAAGTCTGCTGAGACAGACACCCTCACAATCATGGTGAAACCTTAACTAGATAATCGCAGCATGTGTGGGAAAGAAAGTGAGCTGAGCAGACCAGGTCGGCTGTCCTGCTTCAGCTTAGCTTCTCAGACTCCATCTTGCAGGTCAACTTTTTGGTTTCAGAAGCAGCTTATTTCATTACAGATGGAAAAAACACACTGTATTCTGCTTCTATAGTCACAGAAATTCGAGTTTTTCTAAAATTAAACTTTTGAAATGTTTTTTACTAATAGAATTATATTAAAAGGTTGTTCACCATTTCTCCTCAATATCCCTTTGAGTTGTTCACAGATAGCACTGAATGGAGAAACTCTTTCCTATTCTTAATTTTCTACTTTGTTATTTTTGAATTTTTATCAACTTTTTTTTAGTGTATGTCAAGTGCTTGATCCTTCCAAATTGCAAATTATTGAGCACTGTGAAACTCACTTCATTTTGATGAGGTGTAGTGATTTTTTTTGTTGTTGTTTGCTTATATATGTAACAGATTAACTTGGATTAGAAGTAGGGCCTTATTTGATAGGGGAACAAGTTTTAGCCTTGGGAGGATTTAGGTATCTTTTAATCTGGCAGTGTTCAGCAGTTTTTAATCTGATAGTTGAAAGAACGAAAGCTAGAGAGCAGTGCATATGGTTTAGAAGAGATAGGTTCTATGTTAGAGATTAAGATCAAGGTCTAGAAATCTGCATAAGATGAGAAAAGTGTGGGCGGTAGAGGGTGTGTCTTAATTCATAATAGGGATTATGCTGTAGCTCACCCTAGTGCAGTGTCTGGCATGTAGCAGGTGTTAAGTAAGTGTATGTTGAATGCATGACTGAGTGCCCTCTATGGGCAAGATGGCAAACTGAAGTACCCGCGTACGTGGAAGAACTTTTGTATTGATTGACAGGGTCTCACTCTGTTGCCCTGGGGTTGAGTGCTGTGGTATCATCGTAGCTCACAGCAACTGCAAACTCTTGGGCTCAAGTGATCCTCATGCTTCAGCTTCCCAAGTAGCTGGGACTATGGGTACCTGCCACAATGCCCAGCTAATTTTATTTCTATTTTTAGTAAAGATGGGTCTTACTCTTTTTTTTTTTTTTTTTTTTTGAGACAGAGTGTCACTCTGTTGCGCTGGGTAGAGTGCTGTGGTGTCACAGCTTACAGCAATCTCAAACTCTTGGGCTCAAGTGATCCTCTTGCCTTGGACTCCCTAGTAGCTGGGACTACAGGCACCTGCCACAATACCTGGCTAGTTTTTCTATGTTCTTTTCTTCTTTGGCTGGGGCTGGGTTTGAACCCACCCACCTATGGCATATGGGGCCAGCACGCTACCCTTTTGAGCCACAGGCGCTGCCCATAGTTTTTCTATTTTTAGTTGTGATGGGGTCTTGTTCTTGCTCAGGCTGGTCTTGAACTTCTGAACTCAAGTGATTCACCCATCTCAGCCTCCCAGAGTGCTAGGAAAAAGATGTTTCTAACCACTTTTCTTGATCAGCCTGTCCAGATTCATAAATTCACTGTAATATAGTTTCCTTGGGGACACGGAGCCTTCAGTAGAGAGGTAACAAAGGACAAACTGATTGGGATGAGGAGATTCCCAGAAGGAACTATCTTCAATTGCAGCTGGGGGCAGAAGGTACTGACACAAAGTTAGGCCCAGGGTTCTGAGGAAGGGAAGGAATCTCAGCAGAGTATTCCACGGGGTGAGGGGAAAGGCAGAATTGGTGCCTGTTCCCTTATCTGTTGTTTCCTGTGACTTTTCTTCTCTTATCACACTGTACCTCCATTTGGCAAGTTAATTTGAAATAAAACAAAGTAGAGAAAAGATTTCGTTAAGAGCCTGAAAAAATTATCAAGTTCTGAAGGTAATACTTTACGTTTATTCTGTTATATATTAGAAGGTGGGGGTCCAGAGACCAAGTTATCTGCCTTTTTATAAATCTATGAAGGGCTGTGTGTAGTAATTTGTGCCACACGGGTTTTTTTTTGAGACAGAGTCTCACTATGTTGCCGTTGGTAGAGTGGAGTGCCATGGTGTCACAGCTCACAGCAACCTCAAACTTTAGGGCTTAAGCAATTTTCTTGCCTCAGCCTCCCAGGTAGCTAGGACTACAGGCGCCTGCCACAAGGTTCAGCTATATTTTTGTTGCAGTTGTCATTGTTGTTTAGC
The DNA here is from genome assembly GCA_963574575.1 of Galagoides demidoff. Classification (NCBI taxonomy): domain Eukaryota; kingdom Metazoa; phylum Chordata; class Mammalia; order Primates; family Galagidae; genus Galagoides; species Galagoides demidoff. The sequence goes on from CAUYQV010003823.1 coordinate 9,863, forward strand.
AGGTCCAGGCTGGGTTTGAACCCTCCAGCCCCGTTGTATGTGGCTGGCGCCCTAACCACCAAGCTATGGGTGCCGAGCCATCACACAGGTTCTTGATGAGCATTGCTGACTGTTCTGCCTGCACCCCTCTACTAACATCTTGCTAAAACCCCACTCATCAATCCTTATGTGTCTTGTCTTTGTCCACCGTTTCAATTCTCTTCCTTGGGGGCCTGTTTTCTTCATGCTACTGGGGATTTCCTTCTGTTACGTGAAAATTGATCTGATTATTTAAAATGTCACTCCTGCCACCGAGGTGTACATAAGATTTCTACAGAGGATAAGGAATGAGCGGATTATTTAAAATATCACTCCCTGACAAGAGGGTTGCATAAGCTTGTTTCTGTAGAGAGGAATGAATCCATAACAAGAGGGTTTCAGTCATTTTGGTGTTCTGCTAAGGGTATGGGGATTTTACCACAGTGGAGCCTTTCACAGAACTCAGATTTTATGAGATTCCTCTGTCTTTTGCTAATAAGCCCACCCTTCACTAATAGCTCATTTGCTCAGCTGTCATTAAAATCATCACATTTTATATACACAAGGTACCAGAAATATGTATACGCCTTTTTTTTTTTTTTTGAGACAGAGTCTTATTTTGTCACCCTTGGTAGAGTGCCATGGTGTCATAGCTCACAGCAACCTCAGACTCTCAAGTGATTCTCTTGCCTCAGTCTCCCGAGTTCTGGGACTACAGGTGCCTGCCACAACGCCCGGCTATTCTGAGAGACAGGGTCGCACTCTTGCTTAGGCTGGTCTGGAACCTGTGAGCTCAGGCAATCTACCCGCCTTGGTCTCCCAGAGTGCTATGATTACAGGCATGAGCCACCTTGCCAGGCCACATGTATACACATTTTAAGAAAGAAAAGAACTGTATTAAATTCATAATACTCACGTTATGTTTGATTTCTGCAATTACAAGAGGTGTTCAATGTGACTTGTATTTATCTTTTGTTACAGTATATATTATTATAATTTTAATATAGTTTTACCCTTTCTTTTTCTAGACACAGTTTCACTCTATTGCCCTGGGTACAGTGCTATGGCATCATAGCTCACAGCAACCTTAAACTCTTGGGCTCAAGTGATCCTCTTGCCTCAGCCTCCCAAGTAGCTAGAACTATAGGTGCCTGCAATAATGCCTGGATATTTTTTTTAGTAGACATGGGGTCTCACTCTTGCTGAAGCTATCAATCACCTGCCTTGGCTTTTAAGACAGAGTTTTGTTCTATTGTTTGGGCTAGAATGACATGGCCTTAGCCTAGCTGATAGCAATTTCAAACTCCTAGGCTTAAGTAATGTTCCTGTCTCGGCCTCTAGAATAGCTAGGACTGCAGGCAACTACCACAAAGCCTGGCTAATTTTTCTATTTTTAGTAGAGATAGGGTCTCGGGTCTTTCTCAGGCTGGTCCGGCACTCCTGAGCTCAAGTGATCATCATGCCTCGGCCTCCCAAGAGTGCTAGGATTAAACAGATGTGAACCACTGATATTTTAAGCCACCTTTCTTAAAATGTGTATACATTTTGTTTACTCCGTCTGTATATATTTGGCTTTGGGGTTTACATGGCTCTAACCTCCTCCACCTGAGAGCTCTCTTTTTTTTTTTTTTAAATTGAGACAGAGTCTCACTTTGTTACCCTGTGTAGAGTACCGTGGCATCATAGCTTACAGCAACCTCAAACTCGTGGGCTTAAGAGATCCTCTTGTTTCAGCTTCTCGAATAGCTGGGCCTATAGGCACCAGTCACACCTGGCTATTTTTTTTTTAATTTTTAAATTTTTTTTACCTGAGAGCTCTCTTGAAGAGCTGAGAGCCTGCCTCATGTATTTTTCAGTTCCCAGTACCTGAAAACTAAAAGAAACATAATGTGTGTTGAATAGTCTGATTATATATCTGTCAAACTCTTATAGTTTTAAGCTTTTTTTGTTTTACGACTTTTCCATTTTGACACAATTATGAAATAATTTCCCCAAATCTTAATTGTATATGGCCAATTGGAAAAGTATGAGAATCTTTTCTATGAGAAAGGGAGGAAGAATGCAAATTTAAATTACTTATTAAAAATGTTAATTTGGTTCAGCACCCATAAACTTAGTGGTTATGGCACAGGCCACATACATGGAGGCTGGGAGGGTTCGAATCCTGCCTGGGCCTGCTAAACAACAATGACAACTGCAACAACAACAAAAGAAAATAGTGAGGCATTGTGGTGGGTGCCTGTAGTCCCAGCTACTTGGGAGCCTGACGCAAGAGAATTGCATAAGCCCAAGAGTCTGAGGTTGCTGTGAACTGTGATGCCACAGCACTGTACTGAGGGTGACATAATGAGACTCTTTCTCAAGAAAAAAAAGTTAGATAATTGTAATTGGATCTTTCCTATCTTATAAATCACTATGAAGAAGTTTCATAAAGACTATTTGCAATTCTTTGGTTTTATTTTAAATTTGAATATTACTGAAAATTCATTGATATGAATGTGTTGCCTATTCAAGTTGCATTTATACTCACAAGAATTGGTTTTACTTTCTTTTTAAAGAAAACTGAACTGAAGAGAAAGGTGTTTTACTGAAGAAGACTGCTGGGCCTGGATGACCTCAGAATGAAATGGATTGTGGTGTTCACAAGAAAGTCTTAGTTTGTGATGATTACATTTCTTTTTCTTGTCCAGTAGTTTGGTTTGTGTACATATATACATACATATTTTGCACTACACAAATGATAACATTTTAAGGACTAATGTCACTGATACTTGAATAATCAATCAATCTCAACTAGGTTGTAAGTAGCATACATATATTTACCCTGTCCTTGAACTTGAAGGACATTAAATTATTAATTATTGTTTGGTAACACGTTTACCTGATTATCTCCCATAGAGAAATATAAGCTGCTTTTTGAAGGTACAGTTATGATAATGAGGTCAGAATTCTAAATTAAAAATGAGAAAGAATGCAAACGGAGTGGATTTCAAGTGAGATGAAATCAATGTTCTGTCTTAGTCACTGAATGGCCATGTCACGTATGAAAACTACTGGAAGAATCTTCTTCATCTTCACTTTGTGGGCTGCGCATAATCTTTTTTGGGCATCCACAACCTTGAGTTTGGTGTTCAGCCATCTTAATTAAAAAGTAGAGCCCTATGTCATAAGCTTAATGTTACAAATGACTCACAGAATGACATAACCTGCTGATGGAAATGACGAAGAATGAGCGTATATAGGTTTAAAAAAGGATATTCTGAGCCTGCAGACGATTAACATGATTTTTATTCAGTCATATACATTTACTTCTTTGTAGTCATTTTCCTTTAACTGAGGATATCTAGTGTCTGCTTCATAGGTGCTTTGAAATATAAAATGAAAACTTATTTATACTGTTTTTACAAAGGTCAAAAAGGAAACACATGAAAATCACTTTTCTGCAACTGGTGAACAATATAGACTGGACTCTTAACCTCTTAGTGCCTCAGTTTTTCCTTCGGGTTAATATTTTAGATATACCCACTTTAAAGGGGTAGTGGAAGGATTTGCAAGCTAATAGGCCATATGCTTTCATATGAATAAGGCATGCCCAAGTACTGGAAATTAGTCCCTTTACCCCACCTCTCACAGTTAAATCAAAAAGAAGGCTATAACTTAGATCCTTCCAGACTTTTTGGAAAATCATCCTTCCTGTATATCTTCCAAATTCCTTGCTCACTTAGATGTATCTTGTGCTTTGAAGATTTCTTTGATTCAAATGCTTGTAGCAAATACTTTTTAAGTAGTATGTAATGATGTTGGGTTAGCATCATGTTTTCAGAATACTTTAAGAGGAAAAGAATTAATCCATCTTTAGTATTAGTTATTTGCCTGAAGAAAAAAGTATGAGAATATAATTTGCTTTTCCCAAACTCTTTTTTTCTTATTCTTTGCTTTCATGTAATTTGGTGATTATCACTCTTTTAATCCCATCTTGATTAAAATTTGTCTAAAGGGATCTATTAATATTTGTTTTAAAATAACTGTCCTTTATTTATTTAGAAATATAATAAAGCAAGTAACTAACTTACACATTAAAGTTTAGACCTATGGATCAGAGATATTTTCAAAAATTAGACACAAATCTGATGTCAGAAAAGGTGGCTTTTCTCTTAGTATATAAGCAAAGAAAATGCAAATTAAGAATGTAAGCAGTTATGAATCATTACAGGTGGCCAGAGGTAACTAAATCCTAGGGATAACCATTTGTATCCAGTTCCAAAGTCTTATTTTATAGTTTGAAAAGCACTTTGCACACATTTCTTGTATATAAAAGTAAAGATGTAATTATAGGGTATAGTGTTCCTGCTTTGTTTAACAAGAACCTCATTTTAAATTTTGAGGTGACAGCTATGGTATTTTTTTAATGATCAACTTCTTTTCTGTTTCTTTATTGTAAAACTAAGTTAAAAATAAAAGGTTAATGAGAAATGATATGGTTTTTGTTACTTGTTACTGTAAGTGCGTTGATCAGTGTGCTAAGATAAGAATAAGCAGTTGGAATTCATATATAGTAACTGAGGCTCTTTCAGCATAAAGCTATGCTGTTATATAATTTGGTAAAAATCAGAAACTGGGACTCGGCACCTGTATCTCAGTGGTTAGGGCACTGGCCACATGCACTGGGGTTGGTGAGTTTGAACCCAGCCCAGGCCTGGTAAACAACAATGACAACAATAACAAACAAACAAATGAACAAAAATAGCCGGGCGTTGTAGCGGGTGCCTATAGTCCCAGCTACTGAGAGGCTGGGGCAAATGAACCACTTAAGCCCAAGAGTTTGTGGTTGCTGTGAGCTTTGATGCCACAGCACTCTATGGAGGGCAGCATAGTGAGACTCTGTCTCAAAAAAACAAAAATCAGAAAGTAGGATGAAATTTAACTTGCTTAATCTTCTGATTAAAAATGTTAGTGATCCAGTCAAAATCTTATATATTTAGTAGTTTTAATTCTACCAAATATATAAGTTTCCCATAGACATTCAATAAACCCTAATCAACCCTATTTGTGGTAGAGTCAGCACTCTGTTGCCCTGGGTAGAGTGTCATGGCATTATAGCTCCCAGCAACCTCAAATTCTTAGGTTCAAGCAATCCTTCTACCTCAGCTTCCCAAATAACTGAGACTACAGGTGTGTGCCACAATGCTCAGCTAGTTTTTCTAAGTTTTAGTAGAGATGGGTCTCGCTCTTGCTCAGGCTGATCTTGCTCCTGAGCTCCACCCACCTCGACCTCCCAGAATGCTAGGATTACAGGCATGAATCCTGCCTAAGATATAATTTTATAAACATAATTTTGTCTAGCTACGGTAGGAAAGGTCATGTCTTTTGGCTTTTGATGCCTCCCCTTTTAAAAAATGTTTGAGGAGGATGGCGCCTGTGGCTCAGTGAGTAGGGCATCAGCCCCATATACTAAGGGTAGTGGGTTCAAACCCGGCCCTGGGCACACTGCAACAAAAAAATAGCAGGGCATTGTGGCAGGCGCCTGTAGTCCCAGCTACTCGGGAGGCTGAGGCAAGAGATTCACCTAAGCCCAGGAGTTAGAGGTTGCTGTGAGCTGTGACGCCACGGCACTCTACTGGGGGCGACAAACTGAGACTTTGTCTCTAAAAATAAAATAAAATTAAATTAAAAAATGTTTGAGGAAGGGTCTTGCTATATTCCCCAGGTTGGAGTGCAGTGGTACAATCATAGCTTGCTGCAGCCTTGAACTTCTGGACTCATGTGATCCTCTTGCCTCAGCCTGAGTAGCTGGGACTACAGGCATATGCCACCATCCTGGCTAATTTTTAAAAATTTCTGTGGAGATGAGGACTTGCTATATTGCCCAAGCTGGTCCTAAACTCCTGGGCTCAAGTGATCCTTCTACCTCAGCCTTCCAAAGTGTCACAATACCCAACCCAATGCCATCTTAAATTCTTTTCTCTTTATATGTTTTTCCTTTCTGCTTAACTCTTGTTTTTCTCCCTGACTTTCTCTCTCCATTGATCCTACTTCCTAGTAGTGCCACATTTTATAAGATGGAAAATGATAAGTGTCTTTAGCTTATTTTAAAAAATTGGGGCCAGGAATTTTGAGGCCAGCCTGAGCAAGAGCAAGACCTTATTTTCTGTCCCTACAGAAAACAAGAAAAATTAGCAGGGCAAGGTGGTGCATACCTGTAGTCCTAGCTACTCAGGAGGCTGAGGATCACTTGAGCATAGGAATTTCAGGTTACTGTGAGCTATGATGACGCCACTGCATCCTAGCCTTGGTTACTGAGTGAGACCCTGTTTCAAAACCCAAAAAATAAACAATGGTACAAAATAAACAAACAGGCTCGGCGCCTGTGGCTCAAGCCGCTAAGGCGCCAGCCATGTACACCCAAGGTGGCGGGTTCGAATCCCCAGCCCGGGCCCGCCAAACAACAATGATAGCTGCAACCAAAAAAATGGCCGGGCGTTGTGGCGGGTGCCTGTGGTCCCAGCTACTTGGGAGGCTGAGGCAGGAGACTCGCTTGAGCCCAGGAGTTGGAGGTTGCTATGAGCTGTGATGCCATGGCACT
>CAUYQV010003825.1:0-20543 GCA_963574575.1 Galagoides demidoff
TGAGGATACAACTGTGAACAAGATATCTAGAGGGGAATTTGTGCCTCTGATTTGCCAGCAATGAAGCCATTAGTGGTAATGATTAGTATTTTAGTGGTAATTGATTAGTATCTATCAAAATACTAATCTTTGGACTAAGAAACTAAAAGTTAAAAGCCAGTGGTGGCAATGATGGCTCTGAATGCCTTTTGGTATGCAAACATTTACTATATGAGGGAAAATGATATAAAATACTAAGTAAGAGGCTCTCAATAGGGGAGAGGGATACATGTCAGGGTATCCTGTGAAGTTTCATGAAATCTCTACACAGGTTCCTGAGTTTCTGGTACAGAAAATGGAGGTGACGGATACTGTGTAATTTTAAAATATCGTTTCTCTCTTGAGAAGCACATCTTCCTTTCCTAACATAGCACAACATGTATTTCCACTTTTGCAGGACTTGTTTGCCCAAAGGTGATAGTATAATTATAGAGATTTATTTATCATAAACTATCATAAAACATTAAACACATAGAATTTTCCCTAGAGATCCAAGAACAAAGGCTCCACTGAAGAGGAGAAAGGAGAAAATGTAAGGAGTGTGACTGTGCTAGACCCTACTATTATCTTATCTACTTATCTGAAAAAAAGAAAAATCTGTAAGCTAGTAAATCCTTAAAGGAGCAAACCAACTAAATGTCCTAAGCCAAAGTAGTAAAGGAGGATCTCCCTCCACTGCATTCTCAGGGTAAGTCTTCCACCAAGAGTCTGATGTACTTTGAAGTTCAGAAATGTCACACTAGGATCCCACTGCAGATATGAGCCACTTGTGACTACTTGTTCCATCCTCACCCCAGTAAAAGTACCTACAACCAGGGCGGCACCTGTGGCTCAAAGTAGTAGGGTGTTGGCCCCATATACTGGAGCTATTGGTGTCAAAAATAAACAATAAAAAACGTACCTACACCCATATGTCCAAATTACCAAGGGCGTGGTGGAAAGCTAAGCCTAACCAAAAGGTTGTTACTATGGTGAATTTCACCCGGATTAGAAAGCAACACAAAATGGCCTGGTAAAAAAAAGCTCTGCCAGCTCGGTGCCTGTGGCTCAATCGGCTAAGGCGCCAGCCACGTACACCTAAGGTGGCAGGTTCGAATCCCCAGCCCGGGCCCGCCGAACAACACTGATGGCTGCAACCAAAAAATGGCCGGGCGTTGTGGCGGGCGCCTGTGGTCCCAGCTACTTGGGAGGCGGAGGCAGGAGACTCGCTTAAGCCCAGGAGCTGGAGGTTGCTCTGAGCTATGATGCCATAGCACTCTACGCAGGGGGATAGCTTGAGGCTCCGCCCTCCCCCCCCCCCAAAAAAAAGCTCTGCCCTTGGCACCAAACTCCACCACTCTAACTTCTCTAACTTCTGTCATTCTTGATCACATCATTCTGGTGTTATATCCCACAGCATCTAAGACTATTTAGTTCCATGAGACTATGGTGTCCATTTTTCTCATTGCCATATCAACTCCCTGAACATACAGATACCGAATAAAGGATTGTTGGTGGAATGAGTGGATGTATGAGCGAACCTCTCTCTTCTCATCTATAAAATGAAGATGATCAAGGTACTTTTCGGGACGGTTGAGAAAATTAAATGAGACAGGATATGTCTGACACAACAGGGCCGAAAAAGACATTATTTGCTCTGCATTTCCACGTTACAAGCTAGAAATGGCTATGGCCTAGGCCCATTGACGAAAACAGGCCCTTCTTCGCTTCAGAGACACAGGCGAGAGGTGAGAACCATAGGGAAACTCACTGGAGCAGTCACACCGAAAGGCGGGTTAAGAGGGCAAACAAGCAGAGGTGGCCGCAGGGCCAGGAGTGATGACGGCGGAGAAGGAAAAGATGGCCCGAGCCTACAGGCAGGCAGGAAGAGGTGGCCTGGAGGAGGGCCGAGGAGGGAAGGACAGACCCGAGCCAGGGGGCAGGCAAGAGGAGATGGCCCCAGGGCCGGCCGGTGCCGTCAATGTGAGGAGAGGAGAGGCCTGGGCCCGGCGTATGGAAGAGGATCAGGAAGGGGAGAACAAGCCCGGACCCTGCACGCCAGCAGTCATCGCCCTTCTACCCGGCTTACGGGATGAAAAATGAAGGTAGTGTCCGCTTACCGGTTACTCGCCTTCTTCCCAGCTCTAAGCACCTTTCCTGGGGATCTGAGAGGAACTGGGATGGAAAGAGACAGGCACCCATATAAGTCTAGGGCCCAAGGGCAGAGTTCTCGGGAGACCACAATCTTCTCACGAGACTACAATCTTCCTCCCACGCCTCTTGCCACCGTTTGACACTCTCGCGAGACCTCTGCTAGAGCCGACTGCCCTCTAGAGGGCTCACACTGCCTCACTGTCAGTGTACTTTCAACCTTTATGAAAAAATCGAATTAAATGAAGCAAACATTTTTGTGAAGGCAAATTCTGTGTCCAAGACTATCCTCTTTTTCATTGTTGTTGTTTTTTTGTTTTTATTTATTATTATTATTTTTTATTGAATGGTAACTGTGTATATTGATGCACTTCGGGGGTACAGTGTGGTGTTTTCACACACAATCCGAGACACTTCCATTGGCATTAAGTTTTTAAAGATTTGTGGTGATAAAGCAGCTGCTGTTCACAAAGTAGTGAAATTGTGACGCTGGAACAGGTCCATGACACTAATGAAACGTCACTGCTTTAGTGTGCCTGCCCCAGAAAGACACCGACTGCAGACATTCCACACTGGAGGGAAGGAGGCCGAGGACCAGGCAACTGCTGGGCTGTGCCCCTGCAGCAGGTATGCCTCTGGGTAAGCACAAGCTGTGTTTTCACTACACAGGCCAAGAGGGACATCTTTTCTGACTGGTTTCCCAAAAGTGTTGTACCAGCAGCTTGTGCTCACCACAAGGAAGCAGGACTGGATGACAAATGGAAGATTTTGTTATTTTTTGGCAACTGTTCTGCTTGCCCTCCAGCTGTAACTCTCATCAAAAATGTTGTGACTTGGCTCAGTGCCTGTAGCTCAGCAGCTAAGGGCGCCAGCCACATACACTAGAGCTGGTGGGTTCGAACCCAGTCTGGGCCTGCCAAACAACAATGACAACTGCAACCAAAAAATAGGCGGGTGTTGTGATGGATGCCTGTAGTCCCAGCTACTTGAGAGGCTGAGGCAAGAGAACTGCTTAAGCTGTGAGCTGTGATGTCATGGTACTCTACGGAGGGCGACATAGTGAGACTCTGTCTCAAAACAAAAAAAATTGTGACTTCATTAATTCAACTATGTGTTACCGGGGAATTCTCAAATTAATGAAGAGTAAATATAAAAACACTTTCTTGAACAGCAGGCTAGCAGCAGTGAACAGAAGCGTGGGACTAGAAAGGTTTTAAAAGGAGTTAGCAAGAAGGATGCCGTGTGCTGGTGCCGCCGTGTGGAGCACAGTGACTAATACAGCTGTCATGCCTGGTCCAACCCGCAGCCTCAGGCTGATGATGAACAAGGTCACTCTGAAGGAGTCTGTATTCCTGCATGGCAAGTGAGAATGGAATGACATCTGACCTTCTTACATGGGCAAAAGGACACTGTCAGAGTAAGGTGCAACAAGTGAATGTTGAGAGTTTTTTATACAGATAATGAGGGTCCAGCAGCTCCTTCATTGATCAACGGGGAGAGGGCTGAAATGGTCCCCAGTCAAGGTGACTGTGGTAACAGTGATGATGATGATGATGCTGTGAACACTTGGAAAAGCGCCTACAGACGACATGGTGAAAATGTGTGAGGGGCTTGTTGAAGTGAGACTAGAGTGGTGAGCATTCACAATGGAACAAGAAATTGTGTGAGTTTATCAAATCAGAGGGAGAAACTTAGACGACAAGAAACACTGTTAATGAGGAAGATCTCTCTGAGGAATCATAAAAAAAGCCATCCAGCAGCATGCCTCTCACCCCTGATGAGAGCACCTAATTCCTGGTCTCCAATTGCTTCTGAGGTTTCTTTTCACTTAAAATAACCCAAAAAACCCACAGTGTACAGTAGACTTTTAATAAAAACAGAGCACCTAGGTAGAGACTCAGCACTCACCATTGCTTCTTACTGCTCTGTCTAAGAGCTGAGACAGGTACTCTGGTGTTGCTGCTGGCTGCTTGGGACCCTGGACACATCAGTTTTTCCCTGTATGGATGGTATATCATAGTTTTTACTGCTAAGTACTCACATGTGGATAAGTTTAAGAGCATGATTGCTTGTTGATAACGTGAGTTCAGAGTCAGGAATCATGGTGATGCCAGAGGACCACAGAATGCGTGGCTGAGGTAGTAACATAAACTTTGCTTCCTAAACATTCAGTGTGCATAGACTTTATTTCATGCACAAAATTTATAATCGTGTATAAAACTACCTTCAGGCTATGTGTGTGTAAAACAAAAACAAACTTTGTGTTTAGACTTAGGTCCTGTCCCTAAGATATCTCATTATGGACATGCAAATATTATAAAATCCAAACAAATCCAAAATTCAAAACACTTTTAGTCCCAAGGATTTCAGATAAGAGATATTTGCCCTGTATAGACAGAAAACCAGAGGTTCACACTTCCTTAAAATACAGACTCAGGCAGGGAGGCTGGCAGTGCTGATGAGTGGTGGTGTCTTGCTGAGTGGTGTTCATTATTGTTGCTGTGTGTTTTTTTGTGCTTACATGAGAATGTTGGTTGGAGCTTGGATTGGAACAATGAACAAACATTAAATTTCTTGCTAAACTTGGCCAGAGTGAAAGTGAAATCAGGGACATGTTAGTCCACGTTTATGAGGATAACGTCACAAAGAAAATGGTGGCATACAAATGGATTAAATGTTTTTCCGAGGAGAAAGTGTCACTGATGAAGAGAAGTTAGGGCAGCCAGTAATAAGCAGAATGGACAAAAACAGCACAAATTTGTCAAACTGTGCATCAAAATCATCGGCTGACTGTGAGAACCACAGACCCGGTAAACATGGATAGAGAAACAGGAAAATCTGAACTGAAAATCTTGGCATGAGAAAGGTGTGGCTCTTGCAACAGGACAATGTGCCAGCTCACACGGCACTGTCTATGAGGGAGTTTTTAGCCAGTCAACAAATAACTGTACTGGAACACCTCCCTCCTTGCCTGATCTGGCCCCCAATGCTAAAGATGAAAGAAATATTGAAAAAGACGCCATTTTAACGACATCCATGACATAAAAGGTAATGAGATGACAACCCTGATGAAAAAACAGTTCCCACACTGCTTTGCAGGGTGGACTAGGTGCTGGCATTGGTGCACAGCTTCCCAAGGAGAGCACTTCGAAGGCGACACAGTGATAGTCAGCAGCGAGGCGTGAAGCACCATTTCAGGGGCGCGTTTGAGAATGCGCCTAGCTCTGATTTAAGCAGAGCTAATGACAGAGCAAGGCACACTATGCGTCTCGACAGTGCTGGCTTGACTAGGTTTGCAGTAGTCTGGAAAATTTTCTAAAATGCCCCTTAGGAACTTGCTAAAAAGTCTTTCAACATTCCCTCTCTATCTCAGACCACAGTATCTTCCTCCTTTTGCTTGGGTATTACAGGAAGTTTCTGTCTAAAACTCCTCACCACAAAACATCAGATTAAAGTACAGCTTGGTTCCTAGCCCCCAAATCTAAGTGATCCTTTCCTCTAACTTCGTTCAGAAACCAGCTGTTGCTGGGTTAAGCTTCAAACAGGGTACTATGCTTTCCTGCCTCAGACACTGAAGTTCCCCAAATGTAACACCTCCGGCCTGTTCTCTGTGATGGAAAACTTGACTTTCCGGAGTAAAGATCAGAGATGAAGCGATTTAAAGGAGAGGCTGGTAGTGCAGCAAGAGCAAATTCTAGCTGTGCCTCCTCTGGGGGAGGAAAACCCACTTTGGGATGTGCTGAGGGTGCCCCAGTGGAGCAAGGTGCAACTCTATCAGCCACTTTTCGTCAGGGGCCCCCGAGTCAACTGAGCCCTGAGTGACGTAGCCCCATGGCTGGGTGACCAGAGAAGGGAAGGAGGCAGGAACAGGCATCACCACAAGGGCACTGTCACCTGACAATGTTATGAAGGAGAGCAAGGTGGAATATATTTTTCCTATAACATGTTTTTTAAAGACAGACTGCACTGAATGAGAAAAAAAATCCCTACAGAGATGGGGATGGATCTATGCCAGTTGTCCTTTCCTTCAGATATATATTTTCTACTTTTACCCATCTTCTATACAATTGGGATCGTGTCCCTAATATCTCACAATAATTCTTTCAATAATGGACAGAATCGTGCTTTGGTATTCCACGTGCATCTCAGGGCCTTTTTGATCCCAGAAATTAGGGTGTTTGTTCCAATAAGACCTCTGGCAACTCTTATCTGCCTGGCTTGTTCAAATACGACTATGGTTTTCTTTAACTTCCCTTTAGCTAAGGGTGTGAAGAACAAATGGTTTTCTGGGTTCTTACTTCCCAAATTCTGACTCTTGCAGAAAGGGATGCCACCTGAAGGCGGCCCCCACCAATACTGATCTCAAGCTGGGTGCAGGGTGGCCCACGTACCCCACTGGGGAAGCCGGGCGCTACCCCTGTGCTTGCATCATCACCAGCATCTGTCACCTGTGGACACCAGCTGCTCCTCTGATGTGTGGTTGCCTTTGGGGCAGTATATTCTCCTTCTCTGTCATCTGATCTCTCTCTTCCCCTTTGTGAACCATTGTACTCCCTTCTCACACCTATTGCTGAATGACAGTTTTGGTTATTTTGAGTTGCTGCCTGGGCTCTGGGCCACTCGTTGCCTCCCTTCTTTACACTCCTACTGGTCAGGGTCTGGTTCATGGTAGATCCTCCATTAAGTCTAGATGAGTTCCTCTGCATACACTTTAGGGTACCCAGAAGAATAAGGCATTCTCTGAAAGTTTACTATTTCATTGCCACTCAATATTACGCTGTAACAAATCTAGCTTTAGTATAGCTTATTGAAAAGATCTGACATAGTGCCACTCTATTAAGTGAAAATAGGAGTTTTGAAAGGGAAGTTCAGACCCCACTGTCATGTTCAGCCCCTTTTTCCAGTGCTGGAGGACCTGTGAGGCCTGGCCTCAGCCCTCGCAGAGCTCACATCTACAGGGAAACCAGACATCACATGAGGCACTAAACCAACACCCCATGCATTGCAATGACGCACTATCAAAGCAGAAATACAAGGTGTATCAGAGAGGGACTGCTCTCAGAAGGAGAGTATTTTCTTTTTCTTTCTTTTTTTTTTTTTTTTTTTGAGATAGAGCCTCAAGCTGTCCCCCTGGGTAGAGTGCCGTGGCATCACAACTCACAGCAACCTCCAACTCCAGGGCTCAAGTGAGTCTCCTGCCTCTGCCTCCCAAGTAGCTGGGACCACAGGCGCCCGCCACAATGCCTGGCTATTTTTTGGTTGCAGCCATCATTGTTGTTTGGCGGGCCTGGGCTGGATTCGAACCCGCCACCTAAGGTGTATGTGGCTGGCGTCTTAGCCACGTGAGCCACAGGTGCTGAGCCAAAAGGAGAGTATTTTCGAGTTTAGTTAAGTTTTCTGGAGATGGTGGTAAGGAAGCCTGAGATGAGAAGAGAGGAGAGAACCTTATTTAGATTTAGATTCTCTAGTACTAACTCCATTTTGCTACTTATCAGTTAAGATTGGAATACCATGTGGGTGTAATGCCATTCTCTCTCCACCTGGGCTAACATGAATCTCAGAGGACATAAATGGAATGCATGTGATGTGTGTCATGTGTGTTAAACAAAAATTTTGGGAGACCATTGTTTTGGTGAAGTCACTCACGCTGAGAGCCAAGTAATCAAACTAAAACTTGAAGGAAGCATACAGATCTCCAAACAAGAAGTCAGCAGATTCTAGTCTACCTGAGTAGCATTCAAAAAACCACCAAAACCCTTAAAAAAGGCAATCTGGAGTACCTCAGTGTTAATCAGTTATTTTTCTACCGTCCATCTCCTTGTTCTCACCTTGTAAGCCTCCCTGCTCGGCTACTGCTTGGCAGGAACGCTCATTCTATTTTGTAGACTGAAGGCTGACTTGATTCATACATTGTGAATAAAAACCAATTAGACCTATCACTAAATTTGCTGTAACTCTGGCTGTTGACATCTTATGAATGTGCTCAGCGGTAATGTCTCTTATCTGGACCGGAGTGTTCTAAGCACCTAGCAGCACTGTGTTTCCTGGGCAGGGACGGAGAAAATCACAGCCGCGCTTATTATTACGACACCACCACCTCCCCCCAAAGCCTCCCTCTAACTCCAGGGATGCCCTTTCTAGTATAAGAGCCTTCATGGCTCCTCAGTGCCTAGAGCGTACAGAGGAGTCCACACAGCTCACATCAGGCCTGTCTGGCCTCCGTCCCACTCAGCTTATAGAACAGCCAGGTTGACCCTGGCCTGCCAGTCTCCTCCACTCTGGCTCACCCACGTGCGGGTCCCCACCTTCCATGTCCTGTCCCCAGGACCCTTTTCTGCAACATCATCCTCTGACTGCCCTTTCTCAGCTTTGGCAGCACCTGAACACCCCTACATGGCTGTTCTGTCTGTATCCCTGCCTGAGTCTCAGGGGTCCTTGAGGGTAGGACTCTATCCTGCCTCATCTACTCAGCATTTTCAGAACCTAGCAATGCTGGACCCTGTACAGAGCAGACAGCTGGTAATTTTTGATCAACTAACAGGAAGGAAAGGCATGAATGGGAGAGAGGAAGCTGAAATTTGTTTATCTTCCTTTTGATAAGTCCTAGTTTTGGTTTAGTTTTACTTAACTTCCTTGTCTAATGTCACCTGAATGGTGATTTTCTAAGCTTTAGGTTCAAAAGAGAAAAACTTGGTTAACTTTTCCCCCCTTTAGTTAAAAAAAAAATCTGAAGCAAGTATGATGCTTCAAGTAAATTAACAAGTGAAATGTTCATTTCTGAGTTAATTCAGAGTATGGGTGTAGTAGAAAAAGACCTTGTTAAAAAAGGGAAATAGAAAAATGGATACTGGATTTTTCTTTTTTGCTAGTAGATATTTGAGCGCATTTGGTTTTAGCGTGTTCTTTTTCATCTCTGACAGATAGTTTTTTATTCCTCTTCTTCCTCATCTTCCTCTTCCATCTTTTTCTGGGCAACTCCCTTGCCTTTTTGTGTGTGGCAAGGCTGCTTCTTACTGTCACTTGTCATCCCACAGCTCACCTGGCTTGCCTGCTTAGTCCCCAGGTGACGCCAGACCTGTGCACTTTTGATCCCCAGGGCAGAATTCTGAACAGGCCTGGAAGAATCCACCGGTGGTCTTTGCACTAGGGTCTTTCTTCATCTCGCCTTCTAAGCTGGTCCACCATTGTTTATTTCCCTGAAAGCTCGTGCTTTGTGCACCCGTCATTTCATCTGATTTAGACTTCTCTTTCCCAGAAGCTCTTTTGTTTCTCAAAGCACTTCCTGGAAAGTCCTGCATCACTGACACTGACCTCTGGGTTTTTCTTCTCATGCTCCTCCCCCACAAGTCTGCACAGGGAAGGCACTAGCAGACATTTGCCCTTTGGTTTCTGGGGTCGCCTTCACCATCCTGAGTGCTGTGGGTTCAGGAAGCACTCACTGGCCTTGTGCTAGCTGCCTCCTCCTCTGCCTTTTTGGTGTGTTCTTAAAAGGGGCTGAGGAGGCATCTCCAAGGGGTGATGAACTGGCAAAGCTGCTGCGGGACTACTGTCAAACAACAGGGGCATATTCTGAAGAACTGAAAATCTAGAACCTCAATGACAGCAAAGACAGCAAAAGTAGAAAGGTAAAAAAGGTGAAAAGGTGGCAAAAGACTTCCACGCTGTGTGTAAAATTATTACTGGATTTATTACAGGGTACACATTGTCAGAATATTTTGTTTTCAAAGTATATGGTACACATTTCCCATCTACTTGGGTTTCTTGAAGAATTCTCACTAAAATTCCTAAAGTGTTTGTTTACAGAAGAAAAAAAATCACTTCTATTTCTTGGTTTAGAAAATTACTAAGCTTCCAAGGCCAGGTGCAGTGGCTCATGCCTGTAATCCTAGCACTTGGGGAGATTGAGGTGGGTGGATCCCTTCAGCTTAGGAGTTCAAGACGAGCCCGGCAAGAGCACGACACCATCTCTAAAAATATCCAGGCGTTATGGCAGGCGCCTATAGTCCCAGCTACTTGGAAGGCTGAGGCAAGAGGATCACTGAAGCCCAAGAGTTTGAGGCTGCTGTGAGCTATGACGCTACAGCACTCTACCCAGGGTTACAAAGTGACACTCTGTCTCCAAAAAAAAGAAATAAAGAAAAAGAAAGTTACTAAGCTTCTTAATGTATTAAATTTACAGAACTCTGAAATTTATTTATTTATAATTTCAGAATCTTAGGGGATATACATGTTTTATTTACCTACTTTGTTTTGGTACAGACTGAGTCAAGTTGTAAGTATGCCCTTCACCCAGACAGTATACAGCACTGTAACCGGCAGGTGTCAATTCACCTACCCTTCCTCTCCATTGCTTGACTGTCATTGAGATTTCCTTCCATGAGTGCACTTAACTGTTGACTGACTAGTTCCAGTTTGGTATTGAGTATCTCTATTTCTCCATTCTTGGGATGTTTCACTAAGAAGAATGGTTTCCAGTTCTATCCAGGTTGTCACAAAAGACACTAGATCACCATTTTTTATGGCTGAGTAGTACTCCATAGAATGTGCATACCACATTTTATTACAACTGTGATATTTAAATGAAGAAAATATAAACATATTCAATTCAAAAATTAAGCCTAAAAGAATTTGGCTAATTTAGGCTATTTTAACATATTATTAACAAGTAGTAACCAAGAGATCATATGTGAACTAAAAATTTCTAAACTTTTGGCTTGGAGCCTGTGGCTCAAGTGGCTAAGGCGCCAGCCACATACACCTAAGGTGGTGGGTTCGAATCTAGCCCGGGCCCGCCAAACAACAATGATAGCTGCAACCAAAAAATAGCCGAGCGTTGTGGTGGGTGCCTGTAGTCCCAGCTACTTGGGAGGCTGAGGCAGGAGACTCTCTTGAGCTCAGGAGTTGGAGGTTGCTGTGAGCTGTGATGCCACGGCACTCTACCCAAGGGGACAGCTCTGTCTCAAAAAAAAAAAAAAAGTTCTAAACTTTTGTAAACATCTTGAAGACAAGAACATCTTTTTTATCTTTACAGTCTCTATAGCACCTACCACAAGAAATACCAAGAGCCTGAAGAATACATAATGCCAGTAAGAACCTTGTGTCTTTAAAGCAATGATGTCTGCAACAGTCATTTTTGTGATAATATAGGAACACAGAAAATAAGATTTAGAAAATCAATGAATAAGAAAGCTTATGTTAAAAACAACCTCTTAGAACACAGAGCAAGGAAGAATTAAATGCTGTTTTAAACTGATATTGATGATATGTTAACCTCACTGTTGTCATTCTAGGAGGATCAAGGAAAAATGATTCACCTAAAAAACCCCCTGAAGACTTTAATCACACACATTCTATGTGACCTTCTTTTTTGACACTTTCTTTTCTCCAAGTGCCAAACTAACAGTTATCTCACCTTGAAATACCTCATACTATACCGTTAACGGCTGTGTTGTGAGGAAGGTGACTCACTGTCATACAAAGTAAATAGTATTATTAAAGAATTCTGCTATTTCCTCTCACCTCAATCTGAGAGTGGTAATCCATAAAGATCTGCAAATGCTGAGTTACTGGGCTTTATCTTCTTATACAGGGCTAACATCTGTCTTGGAACTCTCTAATGAGGTGGATAAGGCGGATGGCCGCAAAGCACCTGAGGATACTAAAGGGCTGCAGTAAAGATCAGTCTAAGTCAAGAAGCTGCAGGGGAGGTGTGGGACCAGTTCATCCAGCATAGCCAGTTGGTGCCCTGCTCAGGGGCACCTTCTGAGTTACAGAAAAAGTCAAGACAAGTTTTGCCAGAGATTGGGTGCCTTGAGTCTGTCTGACTGGTGTTATTTACTCTGGGGACAAGGGATTGGGAGGTGATGGCCTGGAAGGTATGACCAACAGTAAAATGCTGACCTCACCTTGTTTCATTTTCCAAGAAGAAACCACTACAGGCAGAAGGAAATTTCAAAGCATCATTATGGCAGTGCTCCAAGCTTATTTTTATAGATTATGTTTTCAACTTTTTAGTTTGAAATAATTTTAAACTTAGAAAAATTCAAGAATAGTACCAAGAACCCCTGCTTCTACTTTGCCCAAATTCACCAATTTTGCCATGGTTGCTTTCTCTCTTTGTATATACATACACACACGCACTCACATGGATTGTCTTGAGCCATATTGGGTGGCTGCACAAATCATGCCACTTTTTCCCTTAATACTTCAGTCCGTATCTATTAGAACAAGAGTATTCTCTTTCCTAACCACAATCAATCAGTTTACACCAAATCCTGGAAATTTACAATAACATAGTACTAATGTCTAATCTATATTTCCAACAAAATCAATTGAACTCAAAATGGTCTTTCACCAAAAAGCTATGTTTGCAGTGCAGACTCCAATCCCAGGTCAAGTATTACCTGTCAGTGGCATGCTTCCCTCATCTCCTTTAATCTGTAAGTTTGGGATGTTGGTATTTTTGAAGCATTAAAGGCAGGTATTCTATAGAATATTCCTCAAATTGGATTTGTGGGATTTTCCTTCATGATCATCTGCATGTTGACTGTAACACATAACTGATTCATCTTTCTCAGGCTATGACACAATGACTGCTTGTTCCATATCAGATTGTTAATTGGGATAACCTGGGTGGGTGGCATCCAATTTCTCCTCTTCAGAGATACATTTTATTTTTGCAATTAGTAAGTAACTTGTGGGAAGGTAATTGAGAGTACAGATGTTCTTCACCTGAGGATGGCTTTGTTACATTACATCCTAACAAACACATTGTAAGTTGAGAATACTGTAAGTCAAAAATGCATTTAATACATCTAACCTACAGAACATTACAGCTTAGCCTGGCCTACCTTATATGTGCTCAGAAAACTCACATTAGCTTTCAATTAATAAAGTATTGAATGTCACAAGTAATTTATCACATGAATAATACTATACTGAAGGGGAAAGATAATAGCTTGCTGCAGCTGCCCAGCACCATAAAAGCATCATTATTACAGACTGCTAACCCAGGAAAAGACCAAAATTAAAAATCTAAAACTGGCTTCCACTGAATGTGTATGGCTTTAGCACCATTGTAAAGTTGAAAGACAAACCATGGTAAGTTAGAACTTCTGTATAGAAATAGCCAGTCTTCATATATTGATGATTCTTCCCTGAATTGATTTCTACCATGATGGGTGTGAAATTGTGATTTTCTAATGCCACCATTCTTTGTATATCTGTTACTTGACATTCTACATAGGAAACATACTTCTTTCCCCTATGCATGTACTGTAACTATCTCTCGCTCTCCTTGCCCCATGAGCCGTATTATACTACTGTCCTTATTTGTTTTGATGCTCCAAGCTGATATCCAAGATGTGGCCACTGAGACCTCTCAGCTGGCTCCAATGTCATTCTGACATGCCCCATCAACTTCTGTGTATTTCTTTACTTCCTGGCACAAGACATTCCAGGGTATTCTACCTTTTCTACCCTGGGACTAGGCCCCACCATTTCTCTAAAGAGACCTGGTTCCTTTCAGTGGGGAAAGTGTTCAGATACTAGACCTGGGTACTAAATCTGCTCACTGCTATGGGGATGCCAATACCTCTGAGACTTTCTAGTCAGGGTGAGGGTTTGCATGTACACACACACACTCATCCAATCATGAGTTTATCCTGATACTGATAATTCCTTTCCAACCTCAGAGTTCTTCCTTGCCTTCCCTGGTCCCATATTTTTATTTCCCTTTTTCTACAGTAAGATCAACCAATTTCCTCATTTGCTAAAACCTACAACACAATTTTACAATTGGTGCACTCATACCATTATGACAAATAAACCTACGAAGAAGAGCTGATAATTTGCTTACAGTTCTTTTTTTCTTTCATGTTCAAAAGTTACTGAAATTAGTTTTCCCCTCTTTGATGTGATTATATCAGTCCTTTGAAATACAGCTGGATCAGTGATTATTCCTTTTCAGTTTTATATTTGTCCCTGTCCTTTCTGAATATGTAAAACATTAACATGATGCAAAATCCCACAACAGGTGTACTCAGAAGTGCCACCTCCTCCCCCTCTCACACCTTTTGTAGGGAACAATTTCATTAGTTTCTCACACAGTATATATTAAGTATAACATATTTTAAAATAAGCCCCCACAGCATTTTGTTTTCAAATCATGCCTTCCTCAAACTCCTAAGACCCACAGTAGCCAATAAAAACCCAAAGTCTCTACCATTGGTGGCAGTTAACTGTTATCAAAATCTTTGTATTTACATGCTTGATTTACTTTCAAGTCTAAAACTGCTGGAAGTTTGAGGCATGGCTTTAAGATAAGCCCTGGGTGTTAGTGATTACCTGTTCTTCAGAAACCTCTGGAGGAGGGGAAGCAGCTTGTTCAGACCGCCGACCATCCTGATAGTTTATATTTCGTCGCTGACGTAAAGGAGGGAAAAGACGGTTCCAATTGATCATTCCTCCCTAAAAGAGACCAACATGTGATTATCAGACACAGAAGGTGCAGAACCATCATAATGCTTAGAAGAGCTTTTTCTCGATGCAGTCTCATCTCATCTTTCTCTTAAGTGAACTGTCACATTGATCTGCTCTAGGCAAGCAATTCAAATTCTAATGTATCACGACATCTTGCAATCAACAGGATAAAACTGGCAGCCTGCAGTAAGTGCACAGAAAAGTGGTAATGGGGAGTTGTTTATGCAATTTGGCTCAGGAAGGCAGTGGAAGATGTGCTCGGACATTCCTAATGTCACTAATCCCCACTGTTCTCATTGATACTGCCCAACTCTGGCTGACCCTTAGAAGCTCAGGGCTTTGCAGGGTAAGACAGGAGAGAAGCCATGGAAAGGTTAATTCACTATAGGCAACCAGAGTGCTAGAGTTTTCCTCAGTAGCTCTTTAATAAAAATGTTCCTCCTAGGGCCAGACACGGTTACTCATGCCTGTAATTCCAGCACTTGGGTGGCCAACGTCGGTGGATTGCCTGAGCTCACGAGACCAGCCTGAACCAGAGCGAGACCTTGTCCCTAAAAATAGCCAGGTGTTGTGGCAGGTGCCTATAGCCTGCAGTCCCAGCTTCTTGGGAGGCTGAGGCAAGAGAATTGCTTGAGCCCTGGAGTTTGAGGTTGCTGCGAGCTATGATGCCACAGCACTCTACCAAAGGTGGCAAAGCAGGACTCTATTTAAAAAAAAAAAATGCTCCTCCTCCCTCATCTGCCCTTTCTTTTATTTAAGTAAATTCTGCATAAGGGTCCATCATGAGGGAGACTACAGGTATGATAAAACCTTGGTTCAGTGACAGGCTAGAGAATGTAAAGGGAAATCTTAGAAATAGGGCAAAAAGTTCAGAAGTCAGGACTAGCAGCCATCTTTGGAGGGTGGCTCTAATACTTAAAGATGGCCATACCACTCCTTGCTTAGTCTATGTTATCTGTGAAAAAAAGTCACTACATGAAGACAGATGCGTCACATGAGGCTTTTAACAAAATCCATGTTTTGTGCTTAGCTTTGTGCTAATCTCTGAAACCAGAGCAGCAAGTGAGGTGCCATGGGTGGCCTGAAGGGTGAACCCAGTTCCTGCTAACCCAGAACCACTTGGGTTCTACCACCTATTGAGTTCAGGAGATGAGGCCTTGGGTCTGAAACAGGCAGTAATTCTGAGATCAATTATCTGCCTAAAGATACAACTTTCAATTGGTAGAACCCTCACTGAAAGAGAAGATGAGAAAAACCAAACCAAAAGCCTACCTTTACCAGGGAGGGAGTAGGATCCTGGTCCTGTCTGAGACTGAGAACTGCAGGCAAATTTGCGGTTCAAGTTATACTACACGTGTGGACTCAGTACCCATCAAAAAGTTACACAAAGATTGATTCTGGGATGGAGATGATGGATGTAAGGAGCCAGGCAAAAGCAAATGCAAAATTACCCTGATGCTCTCTAATCCCGGCATCAGGTGGGATTTATCAATAAAGTTTCTGCAGGGAAGAACTCAGAATCCAAAAATATAACATCAATGAGGAAGCGAACCATTGTAAGTCAGCATCACAACAAATAGCATGATTACATCCCCAAGGCTGTAAATACAGAACAATCTGAAAATGATTTTAAACTGTGAAAAGACTAAGATATAAAAAGAGGACTTGGAAAATGAAAGGAACAAGGTATTATGGCAAAAAAGGGGTAGATTTGGACAAAAGGAAAATAGAAGCCACTCCCATCTCCCTCCCCCCAACAAACAAACCTACTTGTATAAAGATGTGGACAAGTTTGATGTAAAGAGATAGAAATGCTAATCAAAGAAAGAGAATATTGCTATATACATGTCAAATAAATAGACCTCAAGTGCAAAAAGGCATTATTAGGGATAAAATTGCTAGAACATATCAACATTATATTATATATAACATGACAGCATTAAGATATAGAAAGCAAAAGTTCTTAGAATTACAAGAGAAGTGGAAACATCCAGACTTATCTTTAGTTTACAGTATGTAACTCAGTAATTGATAGATCAAGCAGACAAAAAATAATGCTATAAATAACAAGTTAGTCTAAATGGACATATAGAGAGACTTCCCTTGAGAGAATACACATTCTTTTCCATTATACACATTTATAAGAAATAACTGTGCACTAGGCCCTACCTGAGATGTCCCCAGAGACCAACAGGAAGACACTGTGCCTATCTCCGTTTCTATGAACTATCTGGTCAACTTGTGCCGATACTACACTCCTTTAATTACTACAGTCTGGTAGAGAAATCTTTCCTTATCCCTACTTCTCCAAAATACCCATGTCTAGTTTTGGGCCTAACTTCAAGAAGCCTAGTTCCACCAAAACACACCTGTGAACACACACACATTTGAATTTAGGGGTACAGAGCAGTTAGGAATTGGTTTAGCTCCAAATGACAGATAATACAAAACAACAAAAACGTAAAGAAAAAAAAAGAAACTTAAGAAAGAAGATGATTTCTCTCCTGCTGCAGTGCAGAAGCAAATGGCCCGGATAGTGGGGGAACATCCTGAGGTCTCAGCGCTCGGCCCCTATGTCCTGCTGCTCCTCAGAACAGGGCTTCCCCTCATCTTTCAAGCACGACAGTCCCCTGCTTTAAGGATGCTCCTTGGAAGTCCCATATGCCTTTTCTGCTCACATGCAGAACCTAGTCTATGTGGTGGGAAGCTAGGAAATGCAGTAGCTGTGTGTCACAGAGAAAAAAAATAAAACCTGTTTTTAAAGAAAAGGGCAATGGGTGTAGGGAGTCAGCCAGCAGCAGCTGCTACAGACAGGGATTGGCATTGTAGATAGATGATGGTACTGTGTGGACAGATGACAGTGCAGCACCTGACCTGGGTCAGTTAAGGAACATGCTCATCTTTCATTTATTTCATCTTTCATTTATTTAGAGATCTTGCAGGACTTACGTTAGTTTAAGTTCCTTAAAGTTTTTACTGCTGTTTGTAAATAGTAATTTTTTTCTAAATGACTTTAGTAGAGGGACTGTCACGGAGACCTTTGTATCTTACACTTTCTTAATAGTTTTTCCGCTTTGTTGATGTGTTTGGGTTTTCTAGGTAAACAGTCATTGTGATAAGGACAGTTTTGTTTTCTCCTTTCCATCCCTATGTGTGGTTTTTGTTTTGGTTTGGTTTTTGTTCTCATTATGCTATGACTGATGTTGAATGAAAGAATTAGTAATAAGTATTCCTGTCTATTTATGAAAGGGTACTGAATTTTATCAAATTGTTTTCGTATCTACTGCGATTAGCATTTGGTTTTTCACCTTTGATTGGTTAACGTGTGGATTATATTACAATATTTTCTAAGATTCCTGAGATAAATCCTAGTATATTATATCATACTAGATAAGATGCTTATTTTTTGAACATTGTTGGGTTTGAGTTTGTCAATATTTTATTTAGGATTATTATATCTTCCTATAAGTGAAAAACAAATCGTTCTATCTATAATTTTTCTTTCTCTTAATGGCCTTATCTGATTTTGGAAATAATAATATACCAGCCTCAAAAAATTAAGTGAGAAGCCCTCCTTTTTTTTTTTCCCGCAGAAGACACCAAGTCCTTAAAGATTACATAGATTTCACTTGTAGATTTTTGGCAGGTAGACTTTAAAGTACTGTTTTGATTGCACTGAAGTATAATATACATACAGAAAACATATTATGTATTAAAATAATAGTCACACAAATACACTTTTGTGTTTTATTTGCTCTGTTCAACATTGTATTCAAGAGATCTGTCCATATGGTTACTATGGTCATGTAACTGCAGTTCATTCTAATTGCTTTATGGTATTACATTATGTGAACATGCCATAATTTATCCATTCTACAGTCAGTAGGCATTTGGGTAGTTCTAGTCTTTGACTGTTACAATAAAGCTGCTGAGAACATTTGAGTCCATGTCTTGTGGTTGACACGGGTTTGCATTTTTGCTGTCCAGGAGTGAAAATGCTGGGCATACACATGTGCCCAGCTTTAGTAGATGCTTCTGAACAATTTTCAAATATGATTACCAATTTCTATTTCTTCTTGAGTTTTATTAAGTTATATTTTCCAGAAAAGTATCTATTTTACCAAAGTTATTGGTATGAATTATTTTTATGATTTTTAAAAAATCTGTCTTTATATCCCTTGTATTATTCCTAAATTACCTGAGCTTCTTTTATCTAGTTGACTTTTTAACAGCCAACATTGGGTTCTATTGATTCTCTCTACTGTGTCTTTGTTTTCCACCATCTTTATTTACTTACAGATAGGGTCTCACTCTGTCCCCCCTCAACCCCCAATTAGTGTGCAGTGGTATCACTGTAGTTCACAGCAACCTCAAACTCCTGGCCTCCACCTTGGCCTCCCAAAGTGCTGGGTGAGGCCACCACGCCTGTTTTCCACTTAATTAGCATTTGCTCTCAACTTTCAACTTTATTCTTTCTCATTTCCTTATATAATTGTTACTTTCTCTAACTTTCTAAATTGGGTCCACTTCACTTTTTAATTTTCACTCTCATTTTCTTTATTTAAGCTCAATATTTTAAAATATGTCAACTACTTAAATTATGTTCCACAAGCTTTGATAGGTAATAGTTTTATTTATAACTCTTAGATATCTTCCAATTTCCATTATGATTTCTTTCTCTGATGTACAAAATGTGTACATTTTTGTTCTATTTTAGTTATTACTTTTTTTTTTTTGAGACAGAGCCTCAAGCTGTCCCCCTGGGTAGAGTGCCGTGGCATCACAGCTCACAGCAACCTCTAACTCCTGGGCTCAAGTGAGTCTCCTGCCTCTGCCTCCCTAGTAGCTGGGATTATAGGTGCTTGCCACAATGCCAGGCTATTTTTTGGTTTCAGCCGTCATTGTTGTTTGGCAGGCCTGGGCTGGATTCGAACCCGCCACCTTAGGTGTATGTGGCTGGCACCTTAGCCACTTGAGCCACAGGTGCCGAGCCTAGTTATTACTTTAATACTGATTTCTAATTTAACTGTGTCATCATAAAGAGGAAGCATTGCAAGTTAAGAAAAGGACAGACAGGCGGTACCTGTGGCTCAGTGGGTAGGGCTCCAGCCCCATATACCAAGAGTGGCAGGTTCAAACCCGGCCCTGACCAAACTGCAACAAAAATAGCTGGGTGTTGTAGCTGGTGCCTGTAGTCTCAGCTACTTGGGAGGCTGAGGCAAAAGAACTGCCTAAGCCCAGGAGTTGGAGATTGTTGTGAGCTGTGATGCCATAGCACTCTACTGAGGGTGATAAAGTGAGATTGTATCTCCACACACACACAAAAAAGATAGACTACTGAAAAAAACCCACAGTACTAAAATGTCCACAAACACAATAGTGAGAGAGAACGATCAAATTAGACCTTTGCTTCATATCACACATAAAAATAAATTTGACATTAAAAGATTTAAATGTGGAAAGCTAAATTATTAAAACTGTTATAAGAAATAATAATATTTTTATGTCCCTGAGAGAGGAAGGATTTCTAAAACAATATAGAGCATAAACTACAATGAAAAAGATGGCTAAAAATTAGTAATTAACAGTAAGAACTCTTATATTAAAGGTTTGATTGCTACTGATTAAAAACCCTCAAAATTAGAAGACAAGCTACTAATTAAGATTAAGAGGAAAGGCTCGGCGTCTATGGCTCAATTGGCTAAGGCGCCATCCACGTACACCTAAGGTGGCGGGTTCGAATACCCAGCCCAGGCCCGCCAAACAGCAATGATGGCTGCAACCAAAAAATGGCCGGGCATTGTGGCGGGCGCCTGTGGTCCCAGCTACTTGGGAGGCGGAGGCAGGAGACTCGCTTGAGCCCAGGAGTTGGAGGTTGCTATGAACTGTGATGC